>JAQQSE010000254.1:0-175141 GCA_035772565.1 Antheraea assamensis
AACATATGTACCGTGATTTATTTCCTTATGTATTTAATTTACTGGATAAATATAATTAACTTCGGGATTATTTTGGTCATTAGTACAAACTTTTAGCAAAATGTATATTATTAAGTCAATGTTATTCCTAGATATGGCATAACATAGATATTATAAAATATGTACGTTGATATGATAAACCAATCGAGTTTTCTTGCCGGTTCTTCTCGATGGCTGGATTGTTTTCCGAACCGGTGGTAGTTGAGTTCGATACAATAAAGAATTTATGAAAAAAACGGTGTGTTTTTTTTTTTTAATTAAGATTAATAATTTCACATCTTGCAAAATATTTACAAAGTTTATCTGTTTAATAGTATATATTAAAATATATACAAGTAATTTTAAAGAGATACATATGAAAATCAGGGAGCAACACAAACATTTATAAACCTTAACTAAAAAATAAATAATAATACAATTTACTATGACGTTGATTCTAAAAGTACATTCGGTAAGGTTTATATTTACTACGAAATCATTACGACTATTAAGTAATCATATGCACATAGTTATTAAAAAATGAAAATAACCATACTTTTCAATAAACACTTTTTTTTAAGATTTCTCAATAATAAAAAAATGCTTATTATATGATCCCTCAATACATTACGCATTCGTTAGTAATTATTATATTTCACAGTTTTAATTTTTAACATCTTAAACCTCTCGGCGGAATTGTTAGGACCCAGATCTCAAAATGGCGGTTTATGTTTTTAAATTTTATTTTTTTAATTTCACGACATTGTAAATTTCATAAGGTAGTTAAAGTGAGTAAATGAAAAAAGAATACATTTTACATAAAAATTATAATTTCACAATACATCATTAGTTATTTTTCAAAGTTTTCTAATAAATCAGGTATTTTTTTATTAAGCTTATACTGCCAACAGTCTGTTGACCTTTGCCTCGTGTGATCTAAATTCCTTTATATGGAACTTAAATCTTTATGGTTATGAACAATCCAGGGTTTAACTATCCAAGTTATATTATACAGTAAATAATATTTGCTAAGTATGCTGGCATGTTGGCTGTAAATAGGGTTTATATCTTGTAAAAACATTGAAATGTACACTTTATTTTAATAATAATGTATTGTCGTTGACTCTGTTGATAACATATATCAATAAATAAAATAAAACAATTACTTGGTATAAAAGGTGCATCAACCCAGAGGACAATACTTGTATTTGAGTAGGAAAAATTAAATATACTCATAGTTATAATATAGAGATGTACACTAAAGAATTACGCTTAACGCAACTTAAGTGTTTATATACCCCCACATATAAAATTGTCCTCGATTTAAATTGTATTGTATCGAATTTCAATCATTAGAGTATAAGTAATCTAGCTAATACCATTAAACAGACTAATTCTTGTATATTTCTATACATTCAGAATTTTGGAAACGGCCACCATCTCCATGAAATTTAGTCTACATGAGGTCTCGGTGGCGGTAAATGGATCTCTACGTGGGCTTCATTGATAGAACACCTTGTTTCATCAATATTTTCAGACTATAAAATATAATTATGAAGGTAAATTTAACCGCCCTTATCAAGGATAATATCTAAATATAATTTCTATATAAACAATTTACAAAAAAAAAAAATGAAAACCGAGCTACCTCGGTCATCCAGGTGCTTTATAATAACCGAAGGATATAGACAACATTCCGATCAATGTAGTGAAACTTTGAAGACCAATTCACGGAAAAGTCCAACGACGAAGTAATTAGATTTTTAATGAACGCTTTAAAATAGATACGCTGCGAAAACTGTTGTTATCAGCGATCCTTACATATTATATAATAAGCGACGTCTCTAAACGTCGTATGTGCTTAGAATAGTAAACCATAATTTATAATGTTTTGAAAGTCAAATATTAAAACAAAAAAACAATTATTTTCCAAAGTTTTGTTGATAGTAACCCTGTGTCATTCACTGAAAAAATGATTAAAATCGATGCAGTAGTTTTGATTTATTCATTACTGCCCGTGGCCCGCACGCGTTCAATTTGGAGTAACCTCAAAGATAACAGTATTTCTCCACTATTTAATTTATGTTATTATACATATAAACCTTCCTCTTCAAACACTGTCTATCTTTAAAAAAAACCGCATCAAAATCCGTTGCGTAGTTTTAAAGATTTAATCATACATAGGGATATAGGGACAGAGAACGCAATTTTGTTTTATACTATGTAGTGAAGTAATACTGTAATATACATTTCAACCAAAACAATGAGAAAGCGACTTTGTTTTATACTATGCAGTGATACTAAAACCTAAACAGAAAAAAAAACCCCCTGGGAAACTGAAAGAAGATGTACTTAACTGTTTTACCTCTATTTATTTATATATAGATAGATACGTTACCATAAAGTCGACGATAGAAAACGAAGATATATATAAAAGTTAAAAAATTAACCTGGAATTTGGATTAGGAATTTTGGAATTAAGCGGAAAGCTAGATAAAAGTTGAAATATTTCCTTCACGATATTTCTATCAAGTCATGGATAAATATGTTAATGAAAACGTCGACTAAAGTCGTCCTCCCTCCGTTATATTATAACCGTAACGAATACTTTATTGAATCGAACATAACAAAAGGAAGGATTTATCACCGCTGTAAATGTTCGTGTCAAAAGGCATATTGTAGAATTAATTATATTTCTTCTACACATGTTCCTTAAGATTATTCAGGTGTTTAATATCTTAACGGTAATTTACGACGGAGATTCCAAGACAATTAATTAGCTACGCATTTCAATTTATAACAGATGATATATTGCTTAAGAGAATCATTTCAATGGCGGTATAAATTGTTTTTCATTTACGCGTCGATATTACGACGATACAACAACAACTGCTACGATGTTTTGTTTGGCAATAAAACCTACGACTCATATGTGTTACCTACATACATAGCATACCTAAATATAACAATATAATACATAACGCAAACCAAATCGCTAGTTCAGCTATTATGAACGTTCCCGTGTGAATAATTGTGTAAAGTGCTGAACATAGGGAATAATGTATCGTGGGACAATTGAACGTTAAAAAAGCATTATTCCTTGCTCAATCGCCGGAGCACATAGGTTCAATCATTTAGGTTTAATTTAAATATAAGTTATATTATGAAAGGAATTAGTATTTGTAAGTAAAGATTTTAAAGGACAAAAATAGCCTTTTTTTTTAAAACCTCCTACAGACGGCCAACTACGTAATTTATAATAAATCATCATCATCATCATCTTACCCTTATTCCACCTAAGTAGGGTCGGCACAACATGTTTTACTTTTCCACTCTCCCCTGTCAAATGTCATCCCAGTATTCACACTTTTTATACACATATCATTTTTCACACAATCCATCCAATAATTTATAATAAATATAGAACAGAAATATAGAATGTTAAAAAAAAAAAAAAAATTTAAGCTTTTTAAACGAGTTACGTCAAATAAGTTTGAGGTTAACTATCAGAATGTATTCCTTTTATTTATTAAGCATTATAATTTTTTGGGTATCTTACCCAATTTTGTATACAGATTTATTATTATAAATTTTTAATTAAAACGTTATACATTGCATTTAACTTCTCAAAGGTTAAAGAACTAACTGCGTACATAATAATTATATACATTTTGTTATTTCCTTAATAATGAAACTTGAAAAATTAATCAGTTACGATCGAAGAAGTATCGATTACAAGTTATTCGAATTGTTCGATTCGATACGATTATAAATATTTGGTTGGATTCGAATCGAGCTTAGTTCATTCGTAGATTCTTAGTCCTTGCTTAATACTACAAATTCGAAATTAAAAACAATAAAATATATATATATGTTACATTTTCACGATTTAACTCAATCCGCGCCAAGACATTTTTGTTGCCTGAAATGTCGCTGATATATATATATTACATTTTCACGACTTAACACGATCCGCGCCAAGACATTTCTGCTTGAAATGTCGCTAATCCCATTTGATATTTTTACTAAAAAAAAAAAATATGTATCATCATATAATATCGATTATTCTATACACAATGTAGGGGACTCACACATGCATGTTTATAAAGTGCACGCTATAGATATGTATGTGTCAAGTCTCGCTCATCGTTTTTGCCTTTCCACAGTCACCAGTCCGTCTGTAACCATGTACGCGAATGCACGTGTACAGAGGTGTGAGCTAATCGTTCTTAAATAAGATGATGTAAAATCGTGTATTATTATTGTTGTAACCGAACAAAGAATACACAATGTGAAATATAAAAGAACTTTTATTTATTAACCACCCGATAGCCAACACACACACCTAAACACAACAATTATATAAACTTATGTGTTTTATTATCTACTGCATTATGTATAATGCCTCATTGTTTTAGGTTGAAATGTATATTACAGAATTACTTCACTACATAGTATAGAACAAAGTCGCTTTCTCTGTCCCTATATCCCTATTTGTATGCTTAAATCTTTAAAACGAAGCAACGGATTTTGATGCGGTTTTTTTTAATAGATAGAGTGATTGAAGAGGAAGGTTTATATGTATAATGACATAACTTAAATAGTGGAGAAATACTGTTATTTTTGAGGTTACTCCAAATTTAACGCGTGCGGGCCACGGGCAGTAATGAATAAATCAAAACTACTGGATCGATTTTAATCATTTTTTCAGTGAATGACATAGGCTATATATTTTATACCCGTGCGAAGCCGGAGCGGGCCGCTAGTTTATTATAAAATGTATATTTTCAGCGCATTAAATAAATTTTACTGCGTGTACCACCGGTGGCACCAACCGATCATTATGCGACTTTGCATACAAGTTATCAGGAGTACTGAAAAGGACATGGGGTACAATTCATCCAGGAACAAATGTACCGTTCGCGTTATGTTCAAATATGCATTAATGCGAGCGGAGCCGCGGGCAGAAGGTAGTTCGAATATATATATATGGGGGTATGTTACCTTTGCAATTGCCTCTCCTCGTGTGCAAGCAGTTCCGAGGGCGAGTCCTGGTACAGAGGGGCAGGTGGAGAGGCGGGAGAGGCGGGAGAGACGGGAGTGGAGGGTTTGGCTCCTCGTAACGCCTCCCAAACGTCCACCTGACAAACAAATCAACTGTTACTTAATAAATATATCGCAATTGTACCACTCGTGTTAAACAATACTGAATCCTGTGCACTTGCCCATTTTTCAATGCTCATCCCAACCCATTTGTCAATTTTTTTTTAAGTTAAACTTCTTATGTGAGAATTTTAAAATTATGATCAGCAACCTTTATGTGTGACGAAAAGTGATGGGGATTAACACTGTGTCGGGTGGAGTGTTGACAACACCGGTTCTCGTCTGATCGCCGAAGTTAAGTGACGTCGGATGAGGTCTGTACTTGAATAGGTGACCGTCTGGGAACACTGCATCACGTTGGTTTTTTTGTTGTATTTTTTATTAAAAAGTTTTCCCACTTCATTTGCGTGACCGGTCGTAAGTTCACGCACACAATTTTTTTTCGTACAATAAACTGGCGAAAAGTTGGGAGTAATTTATAAGAAATTTGAGATGAAATTCATAGCGTGTGTGTATATTTTGTCTCCATTTAAATATTGAACAATATACATAAGTTTGTATATTTTACAACAGAAACAGAGGTAAAATTCCGTCTGGGCATATGGATACAATTTATAACCAAAGAGTAATCAGAAATGGGTATACTAGAGGATGTTTCACAGTGATCCAAGTGATAGAGAAATTGCAGAGTGATAAAATATGTAAAGAGGAATGAAAATAGAGATTCGCCGTGTGTCGGCGGCGCGGTATACCTGGTCGTCGTGGGTGCCCGCCTCCATGAGGCTCTGGTGGATGGCGTACTGCAGCAGCGCCTCCTCGTGGTGGTCGGGGGGAGCGCCGGCCGCCACGTCGCGGTACCCGCGCCCCACCGCGAAGCACGCGTCGTCCAGCAGGCAAGCCGCGCGCGCGCCCTCTGCCGCGCACTCGACGCACTCGACGTGCGGCACGGCGCTCTGTCGCGCGAATATGTTCCCGAACGTTATGCGGGCGTTCAGCACGTGGAACAGCGGGATCTCTGCGACATCACACCCACACTACGCTTATACGAGTACGAGTATACGGACAATTCACCGAAAACACTATCGTAAGGTACAAATACCTATCGATGTATATCATATTCTATACCAATAATAATATCTACTCGCTAATAAAGGATTCACTATTATATCGGCAAAAAAAACCATTACCTACCCTCATTCGCCGAATAGACACTCCACCTAAGCACAATTAACCAAATAGACAATCTGCCTAGGGACAGTTAACCGAATAGACAATTTACCTAAACACAATTCACCGAGTAGACACTCTACCTAAGCGCAATTCACCAAATACATACTTTACCTAAGCAGAATTCAATGAATACTGATAATAACAATAAACACTTTTAAAAGTTTAAATTTTTTTTTCTATTAATATTTACAATTTATTCAAGTACATGTTGGAAAAAAATATTATGAGCAAATAACGCCGTCAATAATTTAGCATATCTGATTCGTCGCAATCCTTGTACTAAATCACTCGATCTCGCTTCAATCTTTCAGTGACATCTTTATACTACTTCAAAAATCAAATATAATAACACTGCATACCAGAAACACCAAACGTATGCTACATTATATTATAAACTAAGTTAGATCAAAATAGGTTCCATTAATTTCGCTTAGGTGAACTGGCTTTTAGGTTAATTAGACAGACTTCCGGTGAATTTACTCCGAAACCACTGGTACTGGACGATGCCTAAGTGCTTTAAAGTCACGTGTTCACATTTATAATACTACTTGAAATGAATCATGACCGTTTTGTTAGAACTTTCCAGAGACTTTTGTAACATTTCTCAATTCATGTCCAAACCAGTACACTGGTAAACAATAACCAAGCAATATTAAGCATAATAGTATCAAATATTATACGACAGAATCAAACGGTACAACATAATGAATAAAAAAGGAGTGTACATTGTTAGTAGTCCTTTACAATTATTTTTTTTTCATTATTAGTGTTTTCCATCCCTACAAAATTATTAAAAGTAATAGACATCTATCTATATCACAAAAAAATCTAAAAACCATATATTTGTAAAAAAAATAAATCACACGGTGCAAAAGTGAGACTGAATACCGTGTCTAGATCGAAAGGCACTATGTCAATAATCGATAAACAAACAATCGATATCGAGCAACTCACCGATCTTAACGGGAAACCCTGAAGGCAACTGCATCTGGACGAAATCCTTCAGCTTCGCGAAATGCGGCGAGGATATCGCCGCCATCAGGTCCAGTATCGGCATTATCTGTTCTTGTAACTGAAACATATTATACCGAGGTCATTGTTATTAAAATATTAAATGAAAAGCAAAAGTCTCTACGCTAGTTTCTCTATTTACAAGTTCCCTGTGAAAAGGGAAATACTTCTTATAAAAGGGGAGAAATTCCCTGTGAAAAGAGAGACACCTTGTGAAAGGGGAAATGTTCCCTATGAGAGGGGAGAAATTCCCTGTGAATGTAGAGATGTTTTCTGTGAAAAACGAATCATTCCATATGAAAAGAGAGACGTTCCCTGTGAAAAATGAAGACGTTCCCTTTGAAGCGGTTGTTTGGAAAGGTTTAAAGCTGCTTTTAGTCACTTGACGCTCTCGACATACTTTTACAGTTTTTAAAAAGGTGTTATTGACATTCCAAAGTTTCACAGTTAAATTTTTACAGATCGATTTACATAATTCTCATATTAGGTCGGTAGGTATACAAGGTGAAATTTCGAGGATAATAATTAGTTAAAAAATGGCTAATTTTAGACTCAGCCAGCCTTTGTCTAATTTCCAATTACCAGAACAATGTTTGCCATTGTTTGTCAGTTGTTACTTATTGCAACTATATGTTTCTTATCATCCGATGGAATGGACAGTTTTTTTTTACCGAATTTCATAACATGAAAAATTACCAAAATTAAAAAAAAAACACTTTCATACCTCAAGTGGATAATTTTCACAGAGCCATAACGTCGCTTTGAACTTCTGTACTTTGGTGGTGATCTCTTTCGGTTTGCCGATGTCCCTCTCCATTGATTCACCAGAGAAGTACTCCTCCCATGTCACGGGAGTCAATTCTTCAGTGGTAGGGCTGCGTGGTATTTCCTCCTGTGTCAATGGTAATTATATATTATGGGTGGTTTTTAACCGTTACGTCAAAAGGACTCATTGTTCAAAATAAAGAGATTCTAATTTTTTCCGCATTTAGGGTTTAAACTACAGATGAATTTATTTTAAACGCCATCTATCAGATTAACCTATGTACTAAATTATTAGATGTAGTTACTTTAAATGTTTGATATTATTTACGTCTGCTACATATTTAACTTATTTGACTTTTTTTTATTGACTTCATTGCCTTAGAATAGCAATCATTTTTCATGTTTCATATTTACCAGGTGCCTGAAGGCGGCCTACACTTTTTCAAGTTATTGCTGTCCGTTAAAGTAATCAATCTCAAGTGTTTTTATTTTTTGTTTAATACTAAAGTATTAAAGTTTAACATAAACTACAGTTATTTTATAAAATTAGTTATAAGATGGCAGTTTTAGAGATATGACTAGACTTCCATTTGGTGGTTTTTATTGCTTTGTAATATTGTTTCATTTGAATGAAGTTCCGTTATTATCCACAAACGAAATAATAACTTGAACTGAATTCTCAAGTTCTAAGAAGGTGATCACCGTTTCTTTAGAACATTGAACTGACCAGAAGACGTCTTAACTAATTAATCGGTGTTATAAGAGATATGAAAAAGTACCTCGTCGGGAGTAAGCAGAGGCGTCGCGTGGGTCGAGGCGGGGTTGGACCGCGAAGCCTCCTGTTCAGCTTCGGTCTCGGACTCGGGGTCCGCGTCGGCGAGCGCGAGCAGGCCGGCGAGGGGGGCGCGGGCCCCCCGGCCCCCGCGACCCCCCGGACCGCCCGTGCCAGGCCGGCGCGCGAGGTGCTCGGTGCGCGTCTTGGAGACGAGCTCGACGTTGTTGGCGCTGAACACCTTGCACTCGTACCCGTTGACGGCCTCCGTCTTGTCCTGCCGCCAGCCCCAGATGCCGCTCTTGTTCCTGCCGACCTCCTTCATATCATATCATATGCACTAATACTCGCTAACAATTATTCAAAAATTTCACTTCAAAGCTCACGAAACTCCTGACACTTTTCAACAATTAGATATCAAATTGCAAATTAAACTGATAAACAAACATTTGAGAGGAAACATTTTTTTTCATTAATAGATTATTTTTATGTACTCGGATTTATATTTCATATGTTTGAAAACTGTATATATAATACAATACACTCGTATTATTAATTGTGTTTAGGTTTTATAATTACACTAAGTTATATATGATATTTATTTATTACAATATGGTAACATTTTTTTTAAATATTTATTTTTCAAAAGCACCTAAATGTCTTCAACACATTTTGAAGGCAACCCTTGGAAATTATTACCTTACATTTTCACACATCAATACTACCGATTGTCTAATACTCGACATTCAACTAATTTTCAATGTTAAGGATAAACTAGCGATTTTTTTCCCCTTTTTGTCCTCGATAACATTAAAGTTAATCAATATCTACTAAACAAAGTAAAAATAACAAGAATTGGTTGAGAAACTTAGGAGGAAGACGTTTTTAATCCTTTTTTTTATGTACCTATTTGTATATAGAAGATAATGCGTATAGTGATGTTCCAATAGTATGGGCGACTTTGTATACTGTTTTGAATTACAAAGCTTTGTGGAAGTATAATAGTAGACAACTTTTCTAACACCGTTTATTTGAAATATGATGAAACAAAAAAAGTTACATTAAAATATACACATTTACACATCTACAGCAGTTAAATTGTGAGGTAATGGGATAGAATACATTACACATGACAGATTAGTGGAGTGGTGTAGTGGCAGAGTATTGGGGTGGTGGAATGTCGGAGTAGTGGTTTGGTGGAGTGACGGAGTAGTGGGGTGGTGTAATGGCGGAGTAGTGGGGTGTAGTGGCGGAGTATTGGGGTGGTGGTGTGGCGGAGTGGCAGAGTGGCGAGGTGGCGAGGTGGCGGAGTGGCGGTTACCTCTCGAAGCTGATCTTGTCGGTGTCGAGGTAGTTGATGGCGAGCGGCGCGGCGAGGCGGCGACGCAGCGCGCGCGGGGAGGGCGGCGGCCACTCGCGCTCCGCCCGCGCCGGCTCCAGGTACTCGCACCAGGACGTGCCCAGCTCATGGTCTAGCTCTATCAGGCTCGCGGTGCTGCCTTTCATTCAATTTCACAATGAAAACACCAACAATACATATACAATTCATGTATACCACCAAAAAAGCAGTCCATGTGTCTACAATATTATCTGTTCAAATCAAATAACTTTGTATACCCTATAAGTTTTAACATTTGCTCTACAATCTAACTACAAGTTAAATGGCGATTTGGTCTAAGATAGTAAAGTCGTTAAACTGATGAAGATGGAACTGACTCTCAAGTGGACCTGCCAGAATACACCTCTAAATGTTGGACGACAAATTTTCAACATGTGGGTGGCATTCACAAGGATTCGAGTTATAAGTAAATCAAGAAGGTGTATGAATACGCTAACTAAAGAGCCATCATAGACTATAGTAACTTATACTAGTAGTTGATGATATGACACAAAAAGTAAAATTTCGAATTCAGGTATGCTGCTTATACCCTTTAAATATCCTTATATACAGTAGTATCGTGATATCTCTCCCACATCCTGTTTAATACTGTAATTAAAGTAAATAAAATACTGAAAATTTACCATTATTTCTGTGGTAAAATTTATATAGCTTTTAATTTTTAGCTTTATTTATTTCGGAGTTAGTAGAATTAGTTTTTAGTTTCAGTAAATGTCATACATAATTAAAGCTTAAGCTATGTTATATTTACCAGTAATTAGTTCTTACATTTGAAATATTTTGTACGTTAGGTATAGAAATACTATACAAATTCAAATCTAATCAGTTTCTTGACAATGCTCAACACAGATAAGTGAATATAGGTATATAAGTAAAGAAACTAACCCTGTCCTTTGAAAATATAAGTGCGATCGCCCCTCTGCCATCGATTGTTCTCGAAGCCGACGAGCGTGGTGTCGACGCGCACGGTGGCGCCGCGTTTGTACACTTTGTACGTGTCGAACGGGCACATACGCGACACCAGCGGTACTGAACACACGTAATACCATTCTATACAAATACTTGCTCAGTGTTGCCGTATGATTATTTAGCGAAGATAGAATTATATTGTATGGGATATAAGTTTAAATTCTCATATAATTTGTGTGAATTTGAAAGTGTCCTGGTTACGATAAAGTAAAATAATGTATTTTAAATACAACTGTAACTACTCTTGTTTGGTCACAACTGGAAGAGTTAATGATATCTCTACAGAGATGTTTATTTAGAATCATTTCATACAGACTATCTGTTGAAACATCTGTGAACTTCAATAAAATTGTCGATTTTTTGGACATTGCTAGACTAACATCCAATTGTAGGTTTAGCTTGGATTGTTATATTTTCTTAACAATATGCATTTCTACTAACATTAGAAGAAAATACAAATTCTCGTAAAGTCGATACTGTTTCACTCACCCCAGCTCGTAAACTCCCATTTCATTTCGACGTAGAAGTCGGGAGCCAGGCTCAACTTCCGCAGCAGGTCAGGGATGCCGTCGGATCGCAGCCGATGCCGTTGGTAATCCCTTCGGGTCAGCAACATCGACAGCACCTCCGGGTCTCCACTCGACGTCGCTTCCTGAACCACTGTCAATGAATAGCACTTCAATTTTATCATTTACTCTGACCAGTCTTGTAAAGTTTGCGTGGATGGATGGATTTTATACTCTATACTTACAAACAGTGGTCACTACTATATTATATGATAGCATTTCATCAATGTTTATCAATTTATTTTAGTCTATTAAATAATTTAAAAAAAAATGTATTTTAGTATATCAGAGATTGATAAGCTCTTACTGTTTAATCAATCCAGCTGAAAGTTAGCATACCTAAGTGTTTTGTCCCAAAGGTTTTTATGCTATCTTTTTTCCTATAAGTCGCACACTAGGTGGTTTGAAACTTTATTTTATTCTAATAGAGAAAAGAAATTGAGGGTAAAAAATGATCAAATATTTCTAACCAGTCCAACCATCCTTTTCGCAGTTGACATCCGCGCCGGCTTCAATCAGAGCTTTAGCAGACTGCGTGTGCCCCAAAGTTACTGCCAAAAGCAACGGTGTCCGATCCCTGGGATCCTTCAGTTCCAGCTCTTCACTCGTAAACTAGATCATGGATATTCTATTATAATACTCAAATAAGTAGAGACTTAAAAAAACACCACTCATATTTTATCTCATGCTGGAATATGTTACCCTTGGTGGAGTTATCTTTCTAATAGTGAGAGTCAAAATATCTCGCGAGACTCGAGGTGATAACTCTTACAGAAATTAGTGTAGAAGTAGTTATAGAAGCGTAATTAGTAAATCCTCATTCACTCCATTACACTTTTTGCCACTACCATATACTGTGACTACCAGTCAACAATACCTGCATTAATGGCAAGCCTGTGCGAGTGATATCCTGGGGTCAGACAGTGTATATTAGAGCGAACTTTAAAAATAATATTTATTTTGATGCACCCTAAAAAGCTTTCTTTTGAGGGAAAAACGAGAGAAGGGAAAATCAATTTTCATTAAAAACAACACATGTCCCAAGAGGATCTAAGTTAGGATTATAGTAAATCATATTTACTTTTTTAATTTTTTTAATAGAAAAAATATTTAAGGACCTGTTTAATTTACTTATAAGTAGAATTGTACCAATTGCAATTGCAGGCAATTGTATCTACCTAACTGGATCTCTACCACCATGCATATGATACAGAATCTGTCACAGAGACTCTTTCTGGTTTGGTGAGTTTCGAATTGGGCAGTGTATTTTCAGCTGCCGAGAAGTATACAGAACAGTGACTGGCAAGTCATTGAAGAACTCTTAATGGTCACCATTGTTTTAAGATTATACTGGGCTTAACGTCAAGTGCAATGCTTTTACTTTGTTAATTGTTCATTATTATAACAGACTACGCATTTTATGTTTTACTACATTTAAATTATCTTTCATAAGGTCTTCATTAATTAATAAATAATAAATGATTTCTCATACTTCCTGCATATCTCAATATTGACAACCCTATTCATAATTAATGAAGAAAAATCCCAAACTATAAAGTAGAGAATTTACAAGCATCAATGCCATCATCATTTGCAGGATAAATAGTTATTGCACTCCAAAAGACAATACATAGTCTTACAAAGTGTAATCAAATGGACTTGAAATCTTTAATAGTCTTCAACAAATTTCTAAGGCTTCCTAACACTAAACAGATTATTTTTAAAATTGTCTGGCTTCTTTAGGTTCAAATTACACAAAACTGGTAAATTACAATGGTTTGGTAATTACTTGTCTAAGAGTTTATATGGAAATAATTTTTTTTTTATGAATTTTAATTTAGCTAAGACTGCATATACCTAAATCTCACAAAAATGTATTTTAAATATTAGTCAATGTCTGATAGGTAACAAAAAAAAAGTTTGTATCTTCATAACTACTTAAGAATGATTTTTTTTAAATTTATATACTATTGTATATACAAATATTGTATATTGAGAAATATTGTAAATTATAGTAATATACATAATAACATGGTCTGTTAGTAGTGTGTCGCTATAACGGTATTCAGAAGAATGGTAAGTTATCTGTAAGAGACTGGACCATGCAAATGGTAATAATCCAGTCACAGTGACTCCCTTTTGGTTTATCATGTTCTAGGGACAGCCAATACAGATTCAAGCTGAGGGGAAGCTGGAAACATAGTAACAGAGATGACTTATGACTGATTGCAGATCTCTTGGTGGTTTTAGCTGCTTTTAATTTAACTATATTTACCACTAGCCATAATATCATTTCTTTGTCGTATTTCAGTTCAGAAATAAAGTTAACTTTAGATACTCAAAACTGTAAACATACATTAATTAAATTTGTCCCTAAAATAAGGGTGCAGATGCACAAATTCATTGTAATATAAACGGGAAAATGATGTACCAAGTATTTTACTATACTTTCTTGTTTTAACCCATTCGAGGTTACATAATATGCACATTATGTAGCATTAAGGGTTGAGGACATAATAAAAGTTCCTAGATATAACACTTCGTTTGCTTGTCATTTTGAAGGCTACCTGGGAGGATTACTCTATAATAAAGCAAATAAGATATTGGGGATCAATCAATACAACAGTCATACGATTAAAACTCTCATTTTCAAATGGTTACATTCACAAAGTTACTTAAATACAGAAATATTATTAAAACCACAATTTAAAATATGATTCATTTTTAGGCAGTTCAAAACATATACATTTTACTTAAAACAGAATCCAATCATTATTATCACAAAACACACACTTGTCTTACATATTCACACACTTGCAATTTAACCACCTATTAATTTTTATTATTAAATATGTTTAAGTCACTGTTGTTATAGAACTAATTAAATGAAATTGTGATATCTGCGATACAGTTTTTAACTAGTGCAGATACCAATATTACTGTAAATTATGTACACCTTGACTTGGAACAATAAATTATTATTATTATTATTAATTGATTTAATTTATCCAAACAAGTTTTACTACACATTTCTACTGTAAAAACTATTATATGACTTTTTTATATAATTTATTACCTCATACTTCTGATTTTGAAGGTATTATCATTGCAACTTGCTTTTGTATAAATCAATCATCAAATATATATAACAATGTATACTTCTGAATATATTTTACAAAATTTACAATGACTCACAATGGTTTTGAATGAATCAGAATGTTTTAATCTGATAATTGGACAAACACAAGACAGATAATAAGTCATAAAACATTTCTTTATTAGTCTGAATAATGTAAATATCTTTAGAAATAATATTTAGACATCTACACATAATGCTAATATAGTATACTTGATTTATTCCAAAATAATTAACTAACGCGATACAGAGATATTTAAAATAGCGTTTGAACTAAAGTGTAATATAACCTATGAGACATTCGATTATTCAATTTTTAGAAGGACGAATCAAATTAAATACCTTGTTCGACTGTAAGGAATCCTTTAGCTGTTCGTGCTGGTTATTCCATACGAGCCAATGTATGGGATAGCGTCTATTCACTTCTTCAACCGATAGAACCATTTCTTTAAACCTATAAAACAGTCGTCCTGCGATGAATTAATTATAACGATACCCTGGAACCATAGCATTTGCTAATTACGTATACTCCCACTGTTTTCACTAATTATATTTAATTAAAATATGAGAAAAACAATTTTCACAATTCACACTAAAAAACGTCAATTCAATTCAATTTAGGGATGCCAGGAATTATAATATAATGTTATTAACTAATTTTCTTGCTATTTTATAACAAATTGAAATAACGGTTAATAATTAAAGTTACAAAAATGTTAGCAGCATTTCTTATATATATATATATATATATATATATATATATATATATATATATATATATATATATATATATATATATATATATATACCAAACTATTTCTAAAAACAATAACAATCACGTTGATACTTGAAATAATGTATCAGCACAAAAATTAGATGAATTTCAGTATTATATTATGCCTTGGCTGCACTGTCGAGAGCCTTTCATTTTACCCCTACTTTGCGGACGGCTGTAATACGACATGCTATAGGTGGACGAAAAAGTTTGAGGCGATGTAAAGGTTTCACTTTAATAATTTTAGATATGTGGACTATGAAAAACAAGTCGGTTCAAGGAAATCTCGGCTTAATAACCTCATTCTAGATCATAAAGAAAGTTCAAAAACATCGTTAAAATGCATAATACAATATTAGTGTTTGCAGTACATTGCTGTCATAATTGAACCGGTTTCCTTTACGAGGATAGACTATTTCTTCAAAACACAAAAAACTTCACTTATTGTCAAAAAACATTTTATTTTTATGTTATGATTTGATTTATGTATTAAATAATATTTATATAATTCAACTGTTTAAATGTAGGTCCTTTAGTGTAATGCTTTTGCATCTTATGGCAATATCAAAAACACGTTTTGTTAATAATTCAGGAAGTAACAACAACATTTTACATTAAGAAATTTCAAGATATTTCGATAATCTTCAGGCACATAAGTCAAACCCTTGGTAATATCTATGTTTTTTACTTTTGAAGAATATAAAACACATAACTGCATAAGCTTGTCATGAAATAAACTTAAATGAAACACGATTTCTACAGTCTAAGTCGAAAGTTTGTACGACATAAATAAAAGAGTGATGCGGTTTTTACATCGACTTAAAATTCAACAATTGCTAACCTAATTTTTTTTTATATAGTATGATTCGTTTAATTATTTACTAACCTTAATATATTTTGAACTGTTATCTTTAATTTTCACTCGGTAAATTTGATGTCAACTTAATAATGTTATATGCAAATGTCTAAAGTCCATATATTAATATGTTCATAAAAAGTTGTATAACAACATTGACAGTAGTGACAACTGTCATAAAAATTTATTAAAAAATTGTTAAAGCACTCATACAATTTTGGGTAAAATGATTTTTATTTGAGTTGTTTATAATTTTAGCTGTATGTATACACACTAACCTTTAAAATGAAGAAGTCGTACAATATTTCTATTCGCATATCTCAGATAGCTCATCTGAAAATTTACAATAGACTTTTTTTTGCCAAACCGCTAACTACTTCATTACAAGAGAAGAGAATCGAAGTGAGCTTGTTTGATATTCCATCTGTAAATTGTCAATTTGTACATACATTTGCAAATACATATGACCAGTCGAAACTATTTTTTTTATTAACTGCCAAATAATTTATATTTGTGTCTCATCTCTTACCAAAGATTTTATTACTTCTCAAGATATGCTTTAGTAATATATATAATATTATATTAAAATTATATAAAACTACAAATGGATGATTCTAAGAGCCTGTCCTATTAATATTTTAAACGAGAATGTTTGTGTGGATAGCTGGATGTTATCTAGGTAGCTGGGATAGCAAAAACTACTAAACGAATTTTGATGAAATTGTACAATAATATAGCTTATACATCAGAATAACAGGTTATAATTTAATTGGATGGTTGACAACTTGGTTGTTGCTCAAATATATAGACACATATTGCCATTGTATCATAGAACCTGTGTATGACTTGACTACAGAAATAACATCGTGATACCTATTTCTGCCATAAAAAAAGTAATATGTGTATTAGTATTTTTCTGTTTGTAAGGTGTGGTTGGTAATTAAAAGTAATAAATAAAGAAATTTCAACTAGTTCCCTAGGATAGGCAACTTATTATGGTTAACTTGAGATCTGTCATCATTTTGGTGTTGGTTGTAAAGGCTGCAATCAATTATTACTTTAAGTGGACAACCTGTTTATTATTTCATATAACTAAAAAAAATTGAGACAAGTGTGCAGGAGAGCAGTCATATTTAATTATATTTTTATATGCCATGTTTTAGCTAGATTTAGCCACAACTTTAAGCCTGTGGATAATAAAACTTCCAGTATATAGCTGCATAACTTAGCTCATGTTTTTGCTATTTAAAACAATGTTCCATACTCTGATGAACGTATAAATCTAGGCAAAGACTTCAAAAAAATTTACTAAGAATAACTATAATGTTTAGTGTACAAATACACTAAAAAATATGAATATCAGAAATAGTAGTATATACAAGTAGTTATTAAACAAATAAATGTTGAAAAGTATTACATTTCCTTTGTTTATGATTAATTGGTACTTTTCAATTTATAATACAACCAGTGGTGTAACTATACTGTTGGTGAATGACGAATTAATTAAACAAGCTCCTCTGTTTGTGTATAGAAGTATCACAACAGTTGTCTACAACTACTTTTTTGTAGTCCTCTTGAATCAGGGCACGTCTTTAAGAGAGGAGCCTCTGGCTTTTTGAAAAATCTGCCACCATATTGTTACGCTACTGAATATTATTTATACATATCTAAATAATTAATATATAAGTATGTCTGTTTTAGGAATGCTACAATACACTTAAAATACCTCTTAATTCCAAACAAGATGCAGTCAGGAAAGCTTTTCTTGAATTGGCAAAAAAATACCACCCTGATTCAGGGTCCCCAGAAGCTGATTTGGAGAAGTTTGTTGCTGTTGAGAATGCCTTTAGACTTCTGACTAAACATAATACTGGGGCTAATAATAAAGAAGAAGTAGAAACAATTATTTATGATATTAAAGTAAGAAAATTATATAATTGTATTTGTTTATTGAATTATTGGCCTCGGAGACACGGACAAGACAAAAGAGAACAAGGGATTTTTTTAATTTTAGTGCTGGCCTAGGTACTATAATGGAGCTAAATTACATCAGCAAGTTCCTATCAGTGTTACTTGAGGTTAAATTAGATTGTGGCCAAGAATAAACTCTTCTTATTATAAATTAATTCTTGATTATAAAAATATCTAATGACTTTTCAAGACATAGTTAATATTTTGCTGTCATTGTGAAGCTTTAATATCTTCAAATGTTTAGAAATGAACAGATTCATCATTAGATCAGAGATCATTTCACTTGAATTATCTATTTCAGTTCATAATAACCAGGACTATATAGAATATTGCAAAGCTTTGTGTATAGTCATGTTTGCTTCTATTGGTATTTGGGTTTGTATCACAATTGTAGTCATTTAAAAATTTATAATATAACATAGTTTTTAAATAAAATTGAAGGTTAACAACTTTGTTAACCTCTTCACACTAAAATCTTAATACTTGTTAATATGACTCCCTGTAACTTAGACCTGGGGGTGACGGATGCATATAAGTTCATTACCCTTGCAGCGAATGCTCTAATCATCTGTATTGAACCTCGTATGATAACGCATCTTATTTATTAGGGACCTGTAAGTGAGGTACTTGAGGTTGGTTCAGTAGATGAAATGTGTAAGCAGTACTCTTTCCTAACTTATAGAATGTTGAAAGAATATTGAGAGGTTTTAGTTGGTAAGAATCTGGCATAGCTCACTGATCTCTGCCCAGCGGAGGCAAGACTATCTGATGCATGATATCCGTGCATTATAAAAAAAGTATAGTGTTAAAGAAAACAATGTTTAATTCTAGCACACAGCACCACAACATCGGCAATATCTAAGTTATGAAGGTGTCGGTCATGGGAATCTATTTCAAAGGCAGAAGCAATGGAGCCAGGCGCGTGCACAGAAAGCCGCCAACAATGTAATGGAGCATCGCCTGGCCAAGTCTGTGGCGACGGAGAAAACTCTCATGAAGAAAGGCCAACAGTATGGAAAGAAACATGATATAAAAACTAAATATGGATTTGACAGACTGGTAGAAGATTTGATCCAAGAGTCTATTTCGAAAGGGGAATTTGAGAACTTGGGGGGAAAAGGAAAGCCTCTCAGGGACCAGAACACAAATCCCTATGTCGATTTTACTACTCATAAACTAAACGAGGTTAGTTTTTTAACTGTTTACTTTATTACATGCTCCTCAGATCTTCCTAAATTAACCTAATATTTTATTTTCTTAGTTTATCTATATAATTAATTGTATTACATTGTACACTCAAATTCAGCAGATTATAATGAAATTGTGAATAAACAGATTTTAAGCAATGATGTTCAGATTAAAAGTTTATCGACATAGATTTGAATCCCTATAATCCCCCGAGTTATCGGTGAAGGAAAATGTTATGATAAAACTATAAATTGGTGGCAGGGCTTTCTCTAATGCTGGCTTAGTTAACTACTACCCTCAATTTGAAAATCTGCGGTTTAAGCATTTATAGGTATTTTCCGTCAGCTGTACTTGAAACATGTTCTCTCTTGGCATAATGTGTTACCATTATACCATACTTAACATCGGCTAAGGTTACAGTTAATTTATATTCTATATAGTATAAAATATATTATACAGATACACTTGTAAATAATTAAAATATAGTTTTGCATCGAAATAAAATCATGTATACTCGCTAAGTTAAAAGCCAAATAAACTCACTATTAGTTAGTTATGCTATGATCGGACTTACAGCTCTTATACTGCTCTGTGCTTGTAAATGACTCCCCTTTTGTTTATCTTCATATCCATATTCACTTTGATGTTAAGAATAGAACTGCCCTCGGACCTTTTTTTTTCGAACTATTTAACCACCTTTGGGTCTGTTGAGCCTTCACATCTTCTCCGAGGTTTTAGGGTGAGCGCTTAGGGCACTCAGCTGAATGGCAACAAGCTCCCAAGGGTGCAGAAGTCGCCGAACCTCGACTTGGACTGTTGCCTTGAACACAACTACGCGAAACGAACCATAGAATACTTTAGTGAGACGCAATATACATATATGTTCATATGTGTCGAACTGTTACAACCTTAGCTAGTTCGTATTTTTCGCTATATCAGCCTCTTCCCAGGCCTATATAAATGCATGTAAGCACTTTTAGTCGTTATTATTTCTATTTCAAATTAAAAGTGTGCCATCTTTTTTGAAAATACCAACTGCAGTGGTCATGAAGCAGTATGAAAGCATAACTAACCAAAAAAAAAAGGGAAAAAATCACTCACAGAACCCATGTACGTATGGACGATCACGTGTGGGATGCAGTGTAACATGTGCAATAAACTAGTGAGTGCGGTGTCATTGTATTGTGCTAACAACATGCTCGACGGGACCACTCCAGGGGATCGAGCCTAGGCTTGAGATGCTGCCGAGAGAGGCCGCGACGGATGTGCAGGACTGAAGTTGAGTGCCGGACCACTGCTGTTCTCGGGCGCTCAGTGGCATCATTTATATTCGTCATCAAACCGACGATAAAAATCTCTTAATGAATGTCACAATTTGTTTCATGACACTGATAAAGCTTTGAAAATTTCACACATGCTACTTTTAGAATCACATTGTTTGTTTCTAATAGTATAATGTTTTATTTATTGAACGAGTTTATTTCGGTACATCTAAACGGAATTCTAGAATGATCCTTATTCAGCGTTCCAGTATAGTGTATGTTTTGTACATGTCATAAAAATAAATATTCATATTACAATTTTAGGTACTTATAAATAATGGTTTTACACCGGAATGGATCACAATGAGCAAAGAGATAGACAGAGACATTGAATTATTGAAAGAGGAAATTAAATCGGAACGGAGTTACCTCGGTCCGTACCCTCTCACCAAAGAAGACCAGTGCAAATGGGAGCGTATACGCATAAGTAATGGTGAATTAGCCCAATCTATAAACACTAAAATAAATACTTACAATTTAATTGTACCGCTAATAAACAAGCAGAAATTTCATGTAGAATTTAATAAAATTTGCGAAGACGTACTTAAAAATGGCCCTCATTCAATGGATAAAACGCAGGTCGTGGAGAAACCTGTGCAGAATGTCGTAGTGGAAGACAATGATGATTTGTTCGGTGTATTTTTTAAAGCTTTGAGTGAATTATTCACTTTTAAAGATAAAAAGAAAATTGGTAATTGAATAATAGTACATGTTTTATTGTAATAGACGGAAAAGGAAAGAAGATAAAACTGTAAGTATATATATAAATACAAATAATATGAGTAATATACAGCGTGCGAATGTGAAATTAATCACAATAGAGCCAAAATCAACACATTACAACACCATATTAGATTCAATATTCATTTGTATTGAATGTATTTATACTTTAAAATCGTTAGCTTAACTCGAATTTGAATTTACTTGGGAAAGTAATGTGAATATTCGTTATGTAAATAATTCTGGCTTCTTATGAGGATATCACATAGTCTAGTGTTATATTTTTTTTTCGTGAGTACGTGAGTTACTCTGAAAGTGTTAGAATATTCGAATTTACGAATTGTTCGTATTTATACCCCAGTTGACGTCTGAATAACTTTAATAAATCGATTAATTCGAATTATTCGTTTTTACAAACAATAGTGAATTGTTAAATTCATATTAAGTGAAGAATAATTTATATTATCCCAATTGTTAATCTCTCAAATTATTTGTAGAAAGTTTAAATTATGCGACTACTCATTTGAACACTATTTTGTTTTCACTTCTAGCATACTTCTCTATGAGGTAGGATAATTGTTTGTTAATATGCAAACCTAATTGATTTTAAAAATGAATTGTTTTAAACATCTCTGTTTCGATTTGTTTACACATGTATACATAGATATAGTTATGGAAACGATTCTGTGATAAAAAAAAGTGGTTTGTGATATAAAATAAAACTCGTTAAAAACATACATATTTTTTCTTTATTTCTAACATAAAATAACTAGAGTCAAACATTAAAAAATCTTTTACAACAATTCATATTATGTATAATTTCAATAACTAATGACATTGTAAAAAAAAATATTATTATAAAATTAATTTATACTCTTACTAATGGGATTTTGGGAAATAGAATTTTAAAGTTGAATGGAGTATTTATTTTTTAATATTTCTTAACACCAGATAATGTTACGCCATTATCTATACATTGGTATTTGAAAAGTGATTTTTTTATGGAAAATGAAATTCTAAAAAAATTAATTAATATATAACAATATATTCGAGATTTTATTACATGTATTGTGATAATTAACATTTAATTCTAGTATCACTTTATTTGGAAAGATTTTTGTCTTTTAAAATGCTCAACTAAGTTACACAACCGATAAGTAAATTCTAGAAACATTTATCGAGTTGTATTGTCTGTAGATAAATTTGACTTAGTAGTAAACAGCATTTATTTTGTGTATATTTATTGAGAATTGTTTTTTCTTTATTCTAGAATACCTATTATATTTATTATTCGAATATATAAAACATAGATTCTGGAATGTTATAGCATTTTCGAATGAGATTTAATTAAAGTGATGTATTAAGGTATAATAGAGAGTGTGTACAGACAGATAATTTGGCATACGTATTATGCTTGGAGAGACTATTACAATTGTATACATTTTATTATGCAGATCACATTTAAAAACAAAGAAAACTTATTATTTTTTAAATAATTATCCTGAAAATTTCCTATTTCATGACTGATTGTAATCTGTTAATTGTATCATAATCAACATATTTCATATAACAGATTCAAAGCTATAATTTTGCAATTTCATATAATATCAACTTGTAAACAAAGGAGTAGACAAAAAACAGCATTGCTGCTGTATCTTGCGGTTTTATGGGGACTCACGAAGATACGATATATTTAAATCAAATATCGATTAATATACACATGGATAAATATGAAACAATACCGCGAGTATCGAGGGGATTCTTTTGGAGGAACACATATTCCCTTACCAAAAACTTCGTAAAAATTATTCGTAGCCGTCTGCAAGACAGGATAACGGGCATAGGTTGACTGCGAAACTCTACGATCCTTATAGGAACTTTCTGACATGAAAAGTTAGCTTGGGGGAGAGGGGAGTAGAGAGGAGAAAAGGGGGAGAGGGTGGACGTTAAGAGTACCACATGAGTTTCCCGTTGGGAGCGAGGCGCACCCTGGCGGTGGCGAGGAGGCGGAGCGCGCGAGGGTACGCGCGGTGCTCGGCTTGGTGGATGCGTTCCGTGAGGGTCTCCACCGTATCGTCACCGAGTACGGGAACGCGCTCCTGTAGTATTATCGGACCGGTGTCCATACCCTCCTGTTGGGGATAAGTGTCGATTTTATTTATCTCAAATCATCTCTGATGAGTAACCCATCCTCTTTGACAACTACCACACGACAAATGTCATTGGTTTATCTATATTTTCGTGCGGGGTTTTTTTCAACGTCTTAACGAAAATTCCTCAATACAACTTACGTAGTGAAACCCACCATAGGTGGTACCATCTTGCATGGTGAATCAAGAGGATTATGCGATACTCCCATGTTACGAATATCTTAAGGTATCGCCCCCATAATAGGGCCTCCGAAGTTCGAGTCAGCATACGACTGCTCCGCCTCAGTGATAAAATTCAGCCAAACTAACTAATCCCAAATTTGTCTCAATTCATCGAATCAATGAAATAGGAAGATTGAGTCGTTAACCTATCTCCCCTTATTTCCAACAGTCAGAGAAAGGAAACGGAACTAACACGCGTCTTTCCCGTTGGATAATCCATGATTTTCTACGAGGTTTTCTTTTTCTCCAACAAACTCAAACATACTAAATCTGATCGCTTCTAGAAAGATCAACTTCACTGGTATAAAATCGGTGATGCTAACACTGATAACTAGAACGGACTAAACATGCGTTCGATTGCTTATTGTTTTGAAGTCGAAAATCTACTATCAAATTTTTATAGGTCTGTCTCGATACTTGCTTGCATTCGTGAAGCAGTGTACTTTCTAGACTTGATAAGAAGTGACGATACAATGAAAGGTATAGAATACTCACATCGACAAAGTGTACGGTGCAGCCACTCTCCCTGTCCCCCGCGTCGAGGCACTGCTGCTGCGCGTGGAGCCCGGGATGCCGCGGGAGCAGCGACGGGTGTATATTTATAAGCCGTCCATGCCATCTGGAATATACAAATTTACCGTATTTCCCTCCAAAAGGAGACAATTTTCTTCTCCAATCGTACCAAATTAAACTAATTTGTAAGGTGTTCCTAACACCAGTAGTGTGGTATACATTTCGGAATTGTACAAACTAGTACAGCATGAGTTTTCGCCACTCGAAGTCTAGACCACTTTCGACGCTCGAAGAGTAGGCTAACTTCGTCTCTCGGGGATCATTACGGGGGTAACATTCACCACCGGATGTGGCAAAACTCACCATGCGGGGTGTAAATAAAAGTCACCGAGCGGGGCGTAGGTATATTTCGCCTGTAGATATTTAGGATAAATTCGCTACCCATTGTACAGGCTCCATTACCCAGGTATAAGTGAAGTCCACCACTTTCCATAACTTTCATTGACTCACTTTTTGACAAATTCCGAAGACAAGATCCTCATGTAACCAGCGAGACAAACGATATCGATCTTGTGTGCTTCGAGGGCGGCAGATATAGCGCGGTCGTACTCCTCACGGGACCCGTACTCTTTATAATTGAAAACCTAGAATTTAAGAGATCTACATAAATATAGGAAAATTTAATACCCTTCAAAGGGTCAATCGTAAAACACGTACACAATCCTAAGAAAAATAATCGATATAGAGGATCTAACGAACTTATTGAACTCTTTAAGTATTTTCTTGTCGATTTTTTTTTATAAAGGTAACGAGAATATCGTTTAATAGAGCCGGATTTAGGAAATGCTAACTGAAATTTCAACTTCTCATTAGAGTAGCTGCCATAATTTTGTTTTTCTTTTTAAGCACATTGCATATTCTTAAAGTGCTTACTTAAACATCCCAAATTATAGACATAACATTTTAAGCATCATTTTTATGAATTATCACTATCAAATAAAAACAAGAAGTTATCAAAAACTTAAAGGGACATCCCTTTATATATATTATATAAAGAATATGAATATTTATTTTTGGTCCTTCGAGTCGGATTAGTGAAATGAAAAATATATAGAAAGCTAAAGTTCGTAACCTAGTTGGATACTGATTTCATAACGACAGTTAACGACAATAATTTGATAAATGTAAGTAAAATAAAAGATTCTACTTACGAGTGTGGGTATGCCGGCTTTCTGAGCGCGTTGCAGCGCGAACGCATCGCGCTTGTTCGACACCACTAGTGACACCTCCGCGCACAGGCACTGTGTCGGCTCCCGCGCCGTCTCCACCAGCGCCTGCAGGTTCGAGCCCGAGCCCGACACCAGCACCGCCACCTGCACGCACACCCCACACATCCCGCACCATCGTTAAAACAACTATATAGATAACACAATACACAAAGAAATATAACAAGAATTTTGTCTAATTTTTAAAACATACTTATCAGCAAAATTGAGCAAATTACACTACCTCCCCTCTTATGCTAAGCAAGGATTTTGCAGAAGACTCTTTATCAATATAGAAAGAAAGTTATAAGAAGTAAATGTCGCTGACGTAATCGTCATTCAGATATCCTCATGCGCTATGTCATCAAATATAATCAAATCATACATTCCACCCTTCCTCATCAATAGTTACACAATATTTGAATGATTCATAAAACTTGAAATCGAATATCGATTCAATATCGATAGAAAAAAAATCGATAATAATTTAGGAAAAATATATACCAATAGAAGTTCAACTAGCATTGAAGGCGGAAAAGTATCAAGTACCGACTCCTATATTCCTCCCAAGTGACCGAGAATTCGAATGAAACTAAGACGCAAGTGAAATTTCAGCATAGTGGTATAAAGTGGTGTCAATTTTTCGAAATTAAAAAAACATCAGTATATCTAACAAGATGTTTAAAATTTACTCCCTGCATTAAAAGGAGGTCCCTGTGTTACCTTGTTCTTAGTAAACATATATTACACTTCCGTTATTATGTAATGTTTTTTTTTGTAATACAAAACAATTTCTCTAGATACTCCTTGTCTGCACCTGTATTCTGGTTTTCTTTATATATTATTTCTGAAAAATCGTTTAAAATCTAGTGCAGGCTAAATACAATATTAAAGTGAGTGAAGTTTACAATATTATAGTTATAATTTTTTTGATTACTTGACTAATTATTGTTGTTGTGTTAAAGTAGCTTTTTTTTATTATTTTTGAAGTTATACTTCTTTTGGCGCGTTAGGGAAAAATGATGACGGTAAATTTTTAAGATGCGCGCGCACACGTCCGTCACGAAAAACCGACACTCTGAAGTTAGCTATATTCAAAATTTTAGCTTTTTCACAACTGATGTCGCTAAATTTATTCAAAAAAAGTTACCAACAAAGTAAAAGTAAGGACATCTACGTATTGTATTGCATGAGAACTGACAACCGTATTTACGATATTTATTTATTGCTATTGTTAGTGTGGTTTTTCTACACACGTAAAATAAGGCGAAAGATAAAATTTTTGAAAAGATTTTAATCTCCATACGCCAAAAAAGTATGACTTCTAACGCGTGTACATAAGTACACACACACACTTTTTCCTTTCCATATATTACATTAAAATTTGAGCTTAAATCTATGCTAGTATGTCTGATAACTAATTGAGACTATGGCCTTTATGGTGGCTCCATTATCATTTTTTATTGACATTTGTTTCAATTTTATCAATTTTAATTAATCCATGTAAATTTATCGATGCCGAAAATTATCGATAAACCATAAACAAGTGTGATAACAATTATTTTTTATTGTATCGCGAATAGGATTTTGTTATATAATATATGAGTAATGTGAATCCATATTATAGTTTGTTTAACGAAACGATGTAACGATGTCAATTTATGGTAAATTTATCGATATTAGAAGTTGTTAATACGGTTTAGGTAAACGTGATAACTGTTTTTTTTTCGATTGTATTGAAAAGAGGGATTTTTGTAATGATGTTGATCGAACAATGTTAATGTTTGAAAAAACTGTCGATTTTAGAAATCATCGAAACGGTATAGACATATGTGACGATTGAATTTTTTCCATTGTATGATGAAGAGGGATTTGTGTAGTTATGTTCTGAAGGGCTGGTGTTTATCGAGTGATGTGAATTTTTGGAAAAATTATCGATGTTAGAAATCATCGATACATCATAGATAAATAAAATGGTCGTATTTTTTCAATTGTATTAAAAAGAGGAGTTTGTGTAGTTATGTTTTTGACGGAAATTGAAGTGTACCTTCTTGGTGGGAATGTGCGGCATCCGCCTGGCGAAGTCAATGGCGGAGGCGAAGTTGTCGACGAGGACGGCGGCGGCGCGCGGCGGCCGCGCCTGCACGCTGCCGATCACCATCGCGCCGTGCGACCTCATGCTGTTCATCACCTGCACAGGCACAAGCCCACTCTCCACACCATCACAATACCACCACACACCACTGCTAGCCCACGGTTCCTAACCTAGGGTTTTCCTCCCTAATTGGTGAGGCGGCTACCTCGCCATCTAGTTTGTGCATCATAAGTCATGCGTCGATGCGGGAGTGACATGTGTCATTTTTGACTTATGTGCACTGTTTTCGCAATGCTATATACATTTTAAGTATAACCTGATTTTGTTTCATTAAAAAACCAACTCTGTGTCTTTCGCCGCAACATAGTATTACCAAAGTGAACGACCTAGAGGCCACCAACAGCAAGACACTCTTGGTACGTTCGAGGATTGGCAGTCGCGTCCAGGACCGACTCGGTAAGCGATTAAGTGCTTTGTACACCTCCTATCGTTCACGTACTCTCACATACCCAAAGTATAGACACAGTTAGGCAGACAGGCATCCCCGTGTTCAATCATAAATGTTCTCAAGCCGCTGAGCACGACTACTTACACACCTGTCTCATCACTAATTTAGTAGGTAGATACTTTAGTAGAGGGGTGATATTTGTATTGCGTATTTTTTTTATTTACAAAACACAGACCCTGAGACATCCCAACCTGGCTATTTTTTAGAATCTTTTTAATCAACAAAAATGATTATGAAAAAAAAAAACATTTTAAAAAACTGAAAAAAATTTCAAAAATGCAAATTTTCAAAGATTTTTGTAGTAATTTCAAAGTTAAAGTTAAATACAAAATCAAACGACTATGTGTGGAAACCCACACGAAGTAACTCGCGGGTGCAAGCTAGTATTACACCTAAAATAGGCAGCAGTTAGGTCATGAGAGTAAACTTAAACCTAGATTGATAACTATTATGTTATTCCGATGTATAAGCTATATATTCCTGTAGAGTTTCATCGAAAGCCGTTGAGTAGTTTTTGCGTGCAAGAGTAATCAATCCATCCTCATAAATTTTTTGGTTTATAATATTTAGGATTTTCATTACTAACATCAGCCTGGTCTTCCGGAGCGACGATGAGCACCATGCCGATGCCGCAGTTGAAGGTTCGCAGCATCTCCTCGTCTTCGACGGCGCCAGCTTCTGATATCCACGCGAATACCTGATAGCAAGATACTTTAATCTAGTCGTTACTTAATATAACCAGTAAATCGACAGCTTTAGTCTGTTTAGATTATGAATATAATAAGACTATAAACATATTACCCCAAATATTTTTCAATGAGTCCAATTTGACGCCAAATTGCTGGGCAAATTAATATTAATCATTTGCATAGAAAATTGATAGCAATAGACTATTGCAAATGGATATCAAACAGACAGGAGATATTAGAGATTTTTGAAGTGAAACTTCTTTAGAATCGTTGTGATTTGAAACCGGATGCAACGGAAAAGCGACAGGTAAGAGACATAAATACAAAAATGTGTATCCAGAGTGAGAGAGCAAATGTCGGTGTGTATGTATATTGCACAATGTTTAATACTTGCTTGTATTTGAGCATTTAACGTGTGTTAGTATATGTGAACAGTACGCGTACTACTGTACACTGTATGCGTAGCGCGTATTACAGCTTTTTAGTAAGAAGTCAACGTGCTATGTTATATTTAACAGTGTTTGTGAGTAAAGTTTAAGAGAGTAGAAAGAGTAGAGTGTTGAAACTGAAAAGATGGAACTTGAGCAATAAATTATGTAACATATGTTAAATAAAATGTAAAAATATCTTTTAGAATTAATCACAATACTTTCATTTTTAAATAAATAAACTTTGTAATTATCCTAGCCTTGTTATATATATATTCATCTCATTCTTTTGTCGATTTACTGAAGTTTCACTTCTATCGTGTGTCAATCGCACACATACTTTGTTTTAAATATTAAATTGAATATATTTTTATATTTCATAAAGACAAGAACACAACTATAAAATTTAAAGTTTGAAATAATATATTTATTTATGTACATATATTTAGATGAAGCCAAAAACAGTTCAGTATCTCTTTCTTCTCTATTTGTTAACTTTCTTATATTGTATTGTTTAGTAGTAGTTACTCATGAGTTTAAGCATTAATAGTAAAAAAATTTGGAAATGTTTTTTTAGTGATGTCATCGACGCGTCAAAGTTTTTATTTTTTATATTTTATACTCCTTATATCTACTAATGTACGATATTTGTAGAATATTCGGAAAACAGTTTTTTACTCTTTATTATTGTTAAAGTAAAAAGTAGAGTTACTAGATGTTTGTTAATATTAATTAATCTATTATTCTGTTAGTATTTCTTTAATTTTGATCGCATGATATTTACAATATTTGCTTTATAAGAGCCATTTCACGTAAAATTGTAGAGATGTTTTTTGTTTTATACTTTATAGGTAAACGTTTTGACCACAATCTCTTCTGATATTGAAATGATGATGTGGTCTAAGATGGTGCTTGGCGGCACAGATTTTCAACTTGAGGGTGTTAGCTAGCCAGGTCAGTTGGACATTAGAAAAAGCGCTACCACGATGGTATGGTTTCATGAGGGATGTTTTCCTTCACCGCGCACTCCGACTCAGTTGCTTCGTCCTTCGACACAGTGGCAAGCGAGCAGCAAATGGTCTGCAATGTTTGGTTCTCGGCAGCAATTAGTGTTAGGTTACCGGATGCAGATGCCACCAGTGCGCGTTGAGGCGGCAGCGCACGTGCGGCGGCAGCACGCGGGGCAGCGCCTGCGCCAGCCCCCCGCCCGTCACGTGCGCCGCCGCCTTCACGCGCCCGCGCCGCAGCGCCGGCAGCGCCGCGCCCACGTAGATGCGCGTCGGCTTGATCAGCTCCTCGCCTGCGCACACACACACACGCAACTACACTACACCACGCATATGCACTACACTCGCCATCCCCAACACCGTTCTATTCACAATGAAAACCTAATATGGATCCTTACCATCACTTCATTTGATACAGAGATATAAAATTACAAAATAAAAAACAAAATCCTATGTCATTTAATGGGAAATAGAATATTGCTATCCACGACCTCTAAATCTTAAAGTTAACAACTCTTATTTTAACGAAGTCTTTGTGTTTACATCCTCTAATGTTACTCCCATACTTGCGTGTATCGACACGAAGTTTTGTCTATGGTGAGAGTAAATGCAGATGTGGGAAAACATTATCGTTATTCGTTACGAACTATCGGATTGCGTGACGATACACGCACTACGATAACTGGCGCCGCGGTTTCTACACACATCAAAGGAACTTATCGGACGCTAATTACAAATTATTGGAAAGACACAAGTGTTGGAACGAAAATTCTGTGTCTTTATCGAAATGATTTTTGACGTTAATTTTAACGCGGCCACGCAGATATGAGAGTAGCATTAGATAATCTACCTACCTTAAAAAAAACAAACTAATTTTTTTATACACCCTAGTGATCAGCAACTACTCGTGAATAACGATCTATAGTATTGAGTCGTTTGTTTTTGATTGCAAACTGAATTTAAAAGCAATTCAATTGTGTAACCCTAAACACAAAGCATATTAACAACCGAGTTATTCCAGTTGCAAACAATTAATCTAATCATTCAACAAATTATAATAAGTCTAAGCAATATTTATTATAAATCAAATTTATTGCAGTGAAATAATCTAATGTTAGATTCACTACAAAAACTTTATCTGTATAACGATAGTAACAATCAATGTCTTTGCATTTTTAACAGTCGCAATTATATTTTAACTATTATTAAATTATTGTTATATAAAATTATAGCTGTCTTAAAAAAGAGTATTGAAGTAAGATCTTATGAAAGAATAAAAAACAAAAATTCCAAACCCAAGGTAAGTCCTTCCTGACTGAAAGGAGCTTTGTCGTTAAGCGTGAGCCCGTTCTTCTTCATCAGTTTGTGAATCAAACTGAAGCCGTTACTGTGCACGCCGTTCGATGGCAGGCCAATGACGATGTCTCCGACCTGGAAAGTTCAAAATAAAAATTCTTCTACAACAGTCTCTAATTACTTTTATTAATACATCAGTCTAATGTTAGTCCCACACGTGCGCGACAAAGCTTCGACCACTTGTGCCGCTAAAAAGTAACCTCAAAACTAATTATGATAAAGGCGTAGAATAACGTTTGCACAGCATTGTCATTTCAATAGTAACTCGAAGTTTCTTTGATGTGTGTAGAAACCGCGGCCCCAGTTATCGTGCTGCGTGTATCGTCACGCAATTCGATAGTTGGTTACGCATAACGATAATATCTTCCCACGTCTGCATTTAGTCTGACCATAGACAAAACTTCGTGCCGATACACGCAGGTATAGGAATAGCATTAGAGACATATACATGCAATAGCTGTTTTGATGCAAATTGCAATAATTTTTTTTTTGCAAATGGTAATCAAATTGACAACAAATGTAGGAGAACAATTTCGACCAAATTACAATCTATTAGAAAGTAACGATATTGGTTCGGTCTCATTATAAATGAATGTTTTTAAATCGATAAAAATTCGCAAAGTTGTCTATCTATATATTTGTTTCTTAGTTTTATTCTTATAAGGTAGATTTTTATCCAATAGATAATATCTAATATTAATATAAAGTTTTAATAAATTACGACTTTTATAAGTACTATGTGTTCAGTGATAAGTATTCATTTGTTTAACAACGCAGACAAAGTTGCAGATGTCGACTAGTAATAAATACATTTCTTAAACTTGTATTCAAAAATATACAATTTATTATTTAAAAAAATTGCTGCCCAATATGCTTGTCTATTTGCTGTGTAATTTGGTTGTCAATTTGCTGTGTAATTTGCTTCTCAATTTGCTGTGTAATTTGCTTGTCAATTTGCTGTGTAATTTGGTTGTCAATTTGCTGTGTAATTTGCTTGTCAATTTGTGTGTAATTTGCTTGTCAATTTGCTGTGCAATTTGACGGTCATTTGCGGGAGTAGATTACTGGCACTTTGTAATGAAATTGAGCTGTAATGATGAAGCATATTTAGTGTGAGTGTGAGTGTGAGTGCGAGTGCGAGTGCGAGCGGACTAACGTTGATGTCGTTGATGCGCGGCAGTATGTGCGAGCGCTCGACGACGCCGAGCGCGAACCCCGCCACGTCGTACACTCCGGGCTCGTACATGCCGGGCATCTCCGCCGTCTCGCCGCCTTACGAACCACATCAATACTCATCATCTATACATACAACAACTGCCTCTTGCCCGTGGCATCACTCGCGTTAACCTACCGCACGGGAACACTGCCCCATATCCTTTTCTGAACCCTTGACACTGTGTATGCGAAAATTCACCATGTCGCTTGAGTAGTTAAGGTGTGAATACGTAACAAACAAACAAACTTACTTTCGTATTTATAATAACAGAATAATAGACTAGCTGATTGAAATATCGACGCACAGTTGAGACTATTGGAGCTAGGGTCACGAAAATTTGTACGCTGATTCTTTTTACACTGTAAGTGAACATTAATGGACGATTTGTATTAAAACCATGTTTCAAATTAGATCTGTGTAAATTAGTATTTAATAACTCGGTTATAAAGTTAAAACTATGTGTTTTATAGTTTTTTTTTTTTAATTTAATAAATATCTTATAAGTCATTTATAATTATATACAAACTCAAATTAAAGTCGCGAGCGGTTGTTAGTGTAATATATCAGATACCAAACTAGTTATTTTTCGTTTCAACGTTCAATGTTCTCTTTATCAAATGTTACAGACCTTGTAATATAAGCGTTTTCTCTTGTAAGTGAATACATTTTACAACAAAACTCATTTATTTGTGGAGTGTATATCTATAGGGCGTTGGTTCATCCGGCTCGAAGGACCATGAGCAAAGAGATGGTGTCTGTTATCAGCCCCTAAGGGTTACCGAGGAGCGCGGCCCCGGCCTGGCGACAGCCCTCGGCGACGCCGGCGAGCACGCTGCGCGCGACCCGCACGTCGAGCGCGCCGCACGCGAAGTAGTCGAGGAAGGTGAGCGGCGCGCCGCCCGCGCACACCACGTCGTTCACGCACATCGCCACCAGGTCCACGCCCACCGACCCGTGCTGGTTGATCTTCTGCGCTATCTTCAGCTTCGTTCCCACCCCGTCCGCGCACACCACCAGCACCGGGTCCTGCGACCGCCACACACATCTTACCGCGAGGTACGCTACTCATGGGCCCTTCATAAAAGCGATTTCCTCAGCTGCTAGTGTGTTCGGACACAACGTCGAAGGACGTATGTTCGAATCCAAGCAACTGAGTCGAAGCACCCGGTGAAGGAAAACATCGTCATAAACATAGCATAGTGGTAGGGCTTTTTCTAAGTCCGTCTGGCTAGCTACCACCCTCAAGTTGAAAATCTGTCGCGAAGCATCTGTCGCGAAGCATCTGTTGGTGTGTTCCGGTAGCTGCACTTGAGAGCCAGTCTTCCCCCCTCTAGGTTAAGCGTGACTTACCATCTTAGACCACATCATCATTTAATATCAGATGAGATTATAGTCAAAACGTTTACCTATAAAGTATAAAAATATAAAATCACACGAATGGTAATCACCCAGTACATTGCACACAAATGTGAAACGGACCTTCTATCAGAACAAAAATATAAATTTTTAAATATTAAAAATAACACAATAAATGATTTTTCATACTGTATGATAGTGAATGAGATAACAATGGTAAGTCAAATTTTATAATTATCATTTGATAAATATTTTTTTATTGCATATGAAAAATAACAGTTTATTTACATTCTTATATCGTCCTGTGAAATCAATCAAAATATTTTGCAGTTTAATTTAAAATAAGTAATTTAAAAAATAAATGAAAATTTCTAAATTCTTTATTTAATAAAAAACATAAATATATATTGTAGAGCTTTAAATGCACATACAATGGGTGCCACTTTTGACTCACCAGAGGCCGCTACTTTATCACATATTAGCAAACTTTACGATGAATCGAGTGATAGAGAAATCGATTTTAATATTATTTTTTTAGTATTGAAAACATATTATTATTGATAATTGTATCGGGTCATAAAACCACGAAAATTTCACCACCACATCCCTTTACCCACTATACTATAAATTAAGCTGTTGCTATTTAATAACAGTATTCGTTATAAATTGCTGTCAGTTATTTTGCCTCAGTCGCATGATTTATATTCACACACTATTCTATCGATATTATAGGTAATTTTTATCGACAAAAAATTAGTGACATATTTAAACTTTTTTCGGTATGATATAGTAAGCAGATCTTATACGAGAGATACTCGAATTATTACCTTGTAATCTTGTTCGATGGCCTTCAATTGGAAACATCCGCCAAATCCGCCGAGACCGCCCAAAACACCAGAACGAGTTGTCGACCTATGAGCAACGATATATTAAGATTCTTATATATAACTATTGACTCGCTCTGGCTTCACAAGTATGCAATGTGACGTCACAAGTGCCTAAGAGATTTAGACACGTAATATTTGATCATTTTTTTCACCCTTTGGTAACTACATATTACAATTCATCGAAATATTTCAAAGCTTTGTAAATGTCTTCACTATTATGTAATTCATTAAAATAGTTTTCTGAACTTTAATTAAAATCTGTTGAGTAGTTTAAAAGGACTAAGGGAACATACAAGCTTTCTTATATTATAATATTTATCGATCACTTATGCTACTCCCATACCTGCGTGTTCCGGCACGATGTTTTGTCTATGGTCACATTAAATGTAGATATGGGAAGATATTATATCGTTATGTGTTACGAACTATCGGATTAAGTGACGACACAGGCAGCAGGTTAACTGGGCCGGCGGTTTTTGCGCACATCGAAGGAATTTATCGAAATGATTTTTGACGTTAATTTTAACGCGACAAGTAGTCGAAGCTTCGACAGGCAGTTCTGGGAGTAGCATGAGAGGACCAACGAATGAATACACGTATGATAATAAATGATAAATCATTTTATCATTGTCTATGGAACGATGCCATTACAAAAAATAAAATACCTCGCTAGTGGTTTTATCAGAGAGACTAAGGAATCCCCGGCTTCTATATCGACTCCGCTATCTTTATACGACAGAGACTTCTGCGGCGCCGAGTGATGCGACACGTGCGGCGCGACGAGTGGCGCCATCGCCTCCTTGAACCCTTCCACTACCACCTGGTGACCGCCTGAAAAATTAAAAAAAACCTTTTTTTTACCAAAATTAAGCCTTAAATTCTATCTACGCATCTCTTATAAGGACTGCCAAGATATTTATACAAGACTAGCAACCCGACGCGACTTCTTCCATGTTCAAATACAATGTAAAATGTAATAACAATAAAACAGCCTAGCACTACCTAACGGCGAGTTATAGTAAATCCGATGAGATAAAAATTTAATAAAATCGAATTTTACAGACCGCCTATTAGAAATCCATGTTCACATCCATATCACATGCTAAGTAAAATTCGAAGGACGAATTTAATACGAGACGTTACCGAAATTAAAAAGGATGGAAAATAGATATTTGGCAAGAGGGAGAGAGAGAGAGGGAGGGAAAAAGAAAGAACTATAATACAAGTCAAGATAGTATAACGAAATCAAACAATAAACATAAGTGAAATATTACAAAAAAGGGATCTGTGACGTATAGTGAGTTGAACGTGTCTTTTTTTATTCATTCGGTACTCAAATAGCATTTGCCAGTGTCGAATTTATCTCGATTTTATAATTCTTTTTCTCTAGTTACGGCTCTTTGGTGAGTATAACCGAAACATGTAATATCAAATTAAATGAAGTGGGTGTTTTCTAAAACAAAGTGGATGGTGGAGCAATTACCTTCTTTGCCCATTTCAGCGACGAGCCCGATGACGTGGATATCTTCGATGGAGCCGAGGAGTTCCTCGACACGAGCGGCATCAGCGATGATGACCATGCCGACGCCGCAGTTGTACGTGCGGAGCATCTCGAAGTCGGACACTAAGCCTTCAAGCACGTATTGTATCGTAAGCACATTACAATTCAAAAAATCACCGGATGACACAGCGACATCTAAAATGAATCGATATGTAACCATCGCCGTCATGCCGGCCTGCAAGCTTCTCGACATGCGCAGAAGCCGATACCGAAATGCGAGACACTGAGAAAGTTACTGGTGGGTTTACCACTATACGCTTGGAGGTCGAGACCCAGTCGAGTGTAGATCCTTAAAATATCGTTTGATATATTGAGACTGATCTCGGAACGAGACACGGCTAAACCTGCTCTTATACGAGTGTTACACTAAGTGTATGGTGGTTGCGATGCAGTCGAAAAAAAATTACATATTTCATTAAAACATAGAATAGAAGAAGTCCTATGCATTAAAAACAAAAAAAAAGGGAACAAGACATTTTTTCATACAACTACATTTCCCGTGTCCACCGGCATGTCTAAAACGTATAAAAAAAAAAAACAAACAAACATATTAATGTGTCCCAAATAAGTATAACTTATAATACCGATCGATATTTTTAGACAGGGTTTTTAAATTTTAAAAAATGGTGTATTACCTTTCGCCTGTAACCATCCGAATATCGGTTTAATTTTGAAATTCTTCGCATGCAGTTTAACTCTGAAACCTGGCGGGAGAATCCGGGGTATGTTCTCGAGTAGACCACCGCCGGTGATATGCGCCAGGCCCTTCACCAGGTCATTCTTTATGGCAGGCAGGAGCTGGCGAACATATATGCCAGTGGGCACGAGGAACTCCTCACCGAAGGTCTTGTTCGTCGTGCTGAATGGAGCCTTTTCGTTGTAACTGTAATTATAAAATATATTAATAAAGAGAAACAATAGATGGCGCTGTTTAAGAGTAAGTTACAGGTCAAATTTATTTTAACGCCATCTATATTTTATTCTTCATACTATATTGTTATCTGTGTATTTTTTAAATGTTTGATATTTTTATTGCTCTTTGACTTTTTTTTATTCGTTTTGAGGACTTAGTCCTAAGTGGTTTTGCATTTTCTCCAGTCCGAAAATCAATTAGCTAGTATAATTTGATTTATAAAAAGGAAGTTGACTATAATTATATATGTGCCAGTGATGTTAATACAAAAAATATATTTTTTCATTTTATTTATTAACAATAAATATTATAATCAATTTCGATGTTTTACGTCAATCGCACGTCGAAAACTAGCTCGTTTTTATTTATATTAGATTATAGGGTTGCGTTTAACCTGTCACGTTATTTGATAACAATATGCTTATATATAAAATTAAATTTTCGGGGTACTTAAGTCTTATGTATACGGGGAGCCATTGGAGGCTGGGAATTTACAGTTTTTTTTTATAAAAACCCACCTGTGTCCGGTTTCGCACATGATCTTCTGAACCAGGCTGTATCCGTTGCTGTGCACTCCGGTGGAGGGTAACGCCAGCACCACGTCCCCGGGCGCTATCTCGCCGGACCTCGGCAGCTGCTTCGAGTTGTCGACGACTCCGACAGCGAAGCCGGCGAGATCGTACTTACCCACCTCATACATGGATGGCATTTCTGCTGTTTCACCGCCTGTCATAAACATTACTCATTTACCCATCAATGGTGGCTTACTGGTGGCAATTAAGTGTAACATCGCGTCAATCGTTTGAATTTTCGGTGACAGAGAATATCGTGTTGGGACTACATAGTACATGGGTATGGCCATCTAGTAATACCTTTATGACTAGAATGTAGCAGATATGCTACAAGCTGAAAATTTGTAGTTGACCATCAATTGGAGTATTCCTGTACCTGAGGGCCAGCCTTTCTCGACTTAGTGGATCAAATTATCATTAAAAAAAAAAAGTGGAATTATGGTGTTTAGACAAAATTATAAAGAATAAATTTGTAAGTGGTGGAAAATGTGGAAAACTGTGAAGTATTGCCGGAACCGTAGAAAAGGCACCTCATGGAACTCTCAACTTTTAATACTTATATAGTGTGCTACATAAGTTATAAATTATAATTTATTACTAATTAAGCTCAATGTCCAATCTCCCACGGAAGTTTGATTTAAGCCGTTACCTATGCTAATGCTACTCCCATACCTGCGTGTATCGGCACGAAGTTTTGTCTATGGTAAGAGTAAATGCAGATGTGGAAAGACATTTTCGTTATGCGTTACCAACTATCGGACGATAACTGGGGCCGCAGTTTCTACACACATCAAAGGAATTTATTGGACACTAATTTCAATTTATTGGAAAGACACAGGTGTTGGAACGGGAACTCTGTGCCTTTATCGGAATGATTTTTGACGTTAATTTAAATGCGATAAGTAGACGAAACTTCGTCACGCAGATATGGGAGTAGCATAAGACTGTGAAATTTTTTACTGTAAAATGCAAGCGAGCATCACTTCAGCGTGCGCTGCGTAGACCGTTAGAGATAATAAATGATGTCATCATCTCCAAAAGTAAAAGAAATCGCGGACAACTATTAGTATTACATATACTAAAACCTTTCGATTACTATACAGACTAACTCAATAAAGAAATCTGTGTTTTTTTTCCTAAATCGTAGCCAAACAAAGAATAAACTAAATTACTTAAAGTGAGTTAAAAGAGAAGGTAAGTTATACCTAGGAGAGCGCAGCCGGACATGATGCAGGCGTCGGCAACGCTCTGGACGATGGTGGTGGCGACGTCGAGCTGCAGGCGCCCGCACGCCATGTAGTCGAGGAACGCGAACGGCTCCGCGCCCGCGCACAGTATGTCGTTCACGCACATCGCCACCAGATCTTGTCCGATACTATCGAATTTATTCATAGTTTCCGCTATCTGCCGGATATCATTACACATATACTCCTGTATTTTGTGTAAATACAAAAAAACATACTTGATTGGATGTTACTTTTCACTTCCACTTGGAATTAAGTTTTAGTTACTATTTCACGCAGTAACAAAAAAATGATTATTTTTATTTGCATGACACAGACTTGAAAAAATTCAACATGAAACTGGTAAAAACAATAACCGAAATACACACTAGTCTCAGATTTAACATTTTCAAAGACACGCAAATAAAATCAAACATTCCTTGTTGCTATGAAACATGGCAACGACCAATCAATTCCAGGCAGAAGAACAAAATATATCTATAAATGTATATATATACAATCTAAGTACTTATTATGAATTTCCGCTAAATAACGCCTTTATCAATCAAATATCGAAAAAACTTATCTATATTCTTTCTAAGTAATAATAAAATTGAAAACGTAACTCTCCATTCAATTCATACATTTTACTACTCATTCGTGATTCTATAGCTTACTTGTATTACTTATTGCAATTTTAACCCTTCAAATTGTTTAAAGATGACTCACGTAACTGAAGTTTCTTTTTAAAGTCGTGTAAGAACGGTCTTTAATTTTTTATTTTTTTTTATTATAGGGGGCAAACGAACAGGTGAGTCACCTGATGGTAAGTGATCACCGCCGTCCATAGACACTAGCAACACCAGGGGAGTCGCAAGTGCGTTGCCGGTCTTTTAAATATGTGGGCCTCCGGCGCTCTCACTGACCGAACGAAACGCAACAGTGCGGGCGCACTGTTACTTCACGTCGACTCACGTCTGTGTGTCGGGTGGTACTACCCCGCGCGTCGGGCGACCCGACCCATTCATGCTGAAACCAGTAATAGCTTCAGCGTAGCTCTACCACCTTACAAATTAGAATGACTGCCTAGATCTTTATAAAAAACTTTGTTTTCTGTTCATCACCTTGAGTTTAGTGCCAACGCCGTCGGTTCCCTGAACGAGGACCGGGTCTTTGAGCTTGGGGTCCATCGCGGACAGTTGGAAGAGACCGCTGAAACATCCTAGTCTACCGAGGACACCCTTTCTGTGAGTCGCCGTCGCTATCGGCTCTATTTGGCGGACGAGGGTCGCCGCAGCGTCGATATCCACACCGCTTTGTAAGTACGAAAGCCCGTTGATTCTGTCGAAGATATTCCCGCTCAAGATATCGTATTACAAAAAATGAACATATTTCTTAAAATCTCTCCTACTGGGGCTCATGGAAAACGTTTTCAACAACATTATATGGCATGATGAAGGGAAATTATATTTAAGAAATATTGCCTTAGATTCTGTCCGGCCCTTTACGTCACGTCTCAGCAATTTTTATATTAATTGAAATTAAAGCTAAAAATAGAATACATGCTATATTACACGTACGAATATGGTAATAGCTAGGATGTTATAACCATCTCATGTGTACCTGAGGAACATATTCTCCCATGATATCTGGTTCCTTTTTAAGTTTACGAATGTTATATACGCCCACGCTTATAGGGGGTTATCATATCATGTCGAAAACTTCACTTTTCCCCAATGTTTTAGTAGATGTTCTTCATTATTTTTATAGATACTGAGAGACATTGCTTATATCTTCATAACCTTTTTACAAAAATGAAAAAAAAAAAAACAAATCACTCCGGATTTCAGTTGTACCATAAACGTATATTTTTCAATTTTTTTTTTTTCGATAAATTGTTTTTTGAAAAGGCGCTAATTATAAATGACACTATTTATTTTTGTCGAAATACTACCAACTATGAAACACCGCCATCTGTTAAATTTTTAGCAAAGTACTTTAATAATCACATTGATTGACACAGAAATAATTGTATTGTATATTTCTAAGCATACTTAAAAATGATATTTGTCCATAATAGTAAATGTTACAGCTTTTTTACTTATTTCATATTGGACGCCATGGCCTTAATGATGCTATTAAAAGAGTGATATAGTCAAATAAATTTTTGTCTGTTATTCAAACTTAAGAAATAAAGTATTTTAAATAGTTCCCACAAAGGCATGCTTTTAGTTAGAATTTAACTCATATTTAAGATTAAGTGTGGTAGAAAACGTGCATTATTCAACTATAGTGACCACTTAAAGATATTTTTTTGGCTATATGCCAACAGGTTACGGCTGTTTTAGACTAGTAGAGCTTGCGCAAGGTTCAACTGCGGGTCCATTATCGCTACATTTGGTTTTACTAGACAATAGCAGTATTCACTCTGCTGTGTTCCAGTCCGAAGAGTATGGTTGGCAATATATACTCGTACACCAAGCATTCCAACTTAGTTTCCAGGAGTAACAGCCTATTATTATTGGCTTCAAGAATGTAGTCCTTTCCAGGTTAGTTGAACATAGTCATAGGTTGCAGTGCCCACTTGTTTGCTACTTCATAACATGCAAAAAAAAAACTAACTTATGACCACTATAGCTTAGATCTCAGAAATATCATCCTATCAATGACTTATCTCATGGTTTTGATTTATTTGAGTTTAATTTTGTTTTTGTCTTAAATACTCTCCTTAATGGGGTACAATACTTCTTCTTAAAAAAATATCAGCACTTAGTTAATTTCTTATACACAACGCTAGTAGAGTATTGCTATCGTAGTATTATGTTTTAGGATCTAAATTATAATCATTATTAAAAAAATACATAACACAATTAAAAATTATATTTACTCAAATAATACGTACTATATAATTCGGATATCTATTAAATCTTTAGCGAGGTATTTTACCTTGACTAATATTAATAACGTATACAAAACCACCACAATCTCACCTGGCGTTAAATGACGTCGTGGTTTAATGCTACTCCCATACCTGCGTATATCCGCACGAAGTTTTGTCTATGGTCAGACTAAATGCAGATGCGGGAAGATATTATCGTTATGCGTTACGAACTATCGGATTGCGTGACGATACACGCAGCACGATAACTAGGGCAGCGGTTTCTACACACATCATAGGAACTTGGAGACGCTAATTTCGAGTTACTATTGAAATGACAATGGTGTGCAAACGTTATTCTACGCCTTAATTTTGAGGTTACTTTTTAGCGGTACACAAGTGACCGAAGCTTCGTCGCGCAGGTATGGGACTAGCATAAGATGGTAAACACGCGAAACCTAAACAGGACTGGTTCTCAAACGAAGCTGCCGGAACACAGCAACAGGTGCTTGGCGATAGTTTTTCAACTTGATAATGACAGCTAGCGGGCAGCGGACTTAGAAAAAAACCTACAACCATGGTATGGTTTTATCACGATATTTACCTTCACCGAAGGCTCCGGTAAGGATTCGAACACTGATTAACGCAGTGTCCAAACACGCTAACTTATCTAATTATCGTTTCGAGTTTCTTCAAAGGCATGAATTTCAGAGGTTTTCCTACTTTATTTCATTTGAAAGAAGGATTTATCGGATCTAAAACTCATAATCAATTATATAATAAATTGAATTTTGAACTGTATTTTTCGTGCATTCCTCTCATTAAATTTTTTAGAAATATTTTATCTGCATATTAGATCAGGAGAGAACAATATTTGCAGTACAAATAAATTGGTTAGCGATCTGAATGTAGATCTATTCAACACAAGCGTACAGAAGCTGAAATGTCTTCAAAATTCTAGATTTTTTTTTTATTTCCTTCCTTATACTATTTTCTTATATCTACATGCGCAAACTTATAAATGGCCTTCATTTATGCCTAAGACTTTTTTTCTTGTTTAGCTGAAAGTTTCCCTAAGAGTTTAAAATAACATACAAATATTATAACATTCACCCATATTTTTTACATTCATCCAACAGCATTAAAATAAATAGTACCTTTTCCGTATCTAGCCTTCGAAAAAAATTTGTTATATTGTATCAATCTCATATTTAACTGTTTCTGTACAAAAATCCATCATTTTTGTTTCAATTGTACCTCCTTAAGAAGCCAAAACGCAATCAAATATACATTAGATGGTATAATTTAAAATGGAGTTTAATAACAAAGTTTTTTTATAATTAAATTAGAAATTATATTTGCCACTAAGCCCCTGTAACCCATTAACTTCATTTAATTAAATTTTATTTTTAACCATATATTACACAAAGGAAACCGCAATAAATACAATTGACAAACACGTAAAATATTTTTATTAACAATTTTAATAATCTACAATTACTTCTGCTTACCAAATTCCATGCTACACTGTTAAGGCCAGCTATAAATATAGAGAATGCAGAATTAATTTAAGAATATTATTTATCTAATGAATTTATCAATAATGCAGAATGATTTAATAAACTCGAGGATTCACACGCTGAAACAAAATTTAAAATTTATAACCAAGTATTTTATCAATTTTATTAAGCTTATGAAACAGAAGATAGCAAAAGTAGCGTGTTAGTCAGACATAGCATCTAATAAAATCCAGTATGCGCTGGATATTTTATAATGTTCAGAATTATATCTTATATAAATGTTATTTGCCACTACAATTTGTAAATATAAATTAGGGTTTAAATGAGATTTGGCTTAACTTAAAATAAAAATGTTAAGTAGGTGAAGAACTCAGCACAAATCATAGCAGATCTACTTTGTACCAATAACTTGCTTTAAAATTAATAACTTGGTACAAGATAAAGTAAAAGCCCGTTCGATATAAGAAGCTATTTCACATGCTCTCAAAACCTACAAACTATAATAAAACTTACTTGGAAAAGGCCCGATGACCAATGTCTTTTCTATATTGCGCACCCGGAAAGTCTATGACGGATGCTGCGGCGGTCGCAGCAGCGGACGCAGAACGTAAGGAAGTAGCGCGAGCACAGACAAGAAGCACGCGACCCCCCCACGTTACCAGCGAACCGTTCGCTCCACGTGCCACTCCACTGTGGAACACCACTATACCAGGATTTGACTGTACTTGCGACAAACCTTGAAACAACCAAATTATATATTTTTATTAAATGTGATTCAAGTTTATAAAAGTCTTGTGAAATGATTAAAAAATGAGTACATCTGGACATGTGATATTTATTTTATAAATATCTTACACGGATACTTATTTCATGTAATGATAAAATATGTGTAATCATTTTATTGAGATTAATCACAATTACCAAAAGCTCCTGATGGATTTCATCAAATCACAGTGGCAATAATGACGCAACAAATACATTAAAATATATCTTTTCTTTCTATCCGTAATTAGAAAAATTAAATATCATATGTAACACCAATATATGTGAAGTATGATGATGTCAGAAATACGATATATTAAACGGGTTATTTAATGTCTTGAAATTTCAAGTATACGTAGACGATATTATAGTACTTACCACTAATCACGCAACCCTTCGTGGAACTTTCAGGGTATCCTTTGGAAGCTATCACTACTCCGACGGATGATAATTTTGTATTCCATTGCACTTGAACTTGTTTCAATGTGCCGCTGACGCAGGCCTATGAAAGTAAATAGAGAAATGAAACATATAAAATCCTAAAAAATTCAAAAATTATAATCAATTACAGTGCGTCATAAATATATGAATTATAAAAGGACAAAAATTAAGTATTAAAATTAATAATCTGATTCGTTAAGATTAAGTTTAGCTGACGATTTATGAACTTACCTTCATTATCGTATACAAGTCCGATTCCAACAGGGTCATAAGAACTTGAGTCTCTGGATCACCGAAACGACAGTTGAACTCCAACGTCATTGGCCCAGACTTGGTAACCATGAGCCCAGCGTACAGCACACCTTAAATAAAAATCACGTATACCAGTTTCATTATGAAATCATCGTTATCGTGGTTTCATTCCTCTTGCATTTTCCTCTATCCTACTGTCATCTTGGTATTCATATCTATTATACACATATTATTATCACAAATCATTCATACATTCTTCGGTCTTCCTCTACTTTTGTATTCGTTCACCTTAGATCTTTACATTTTTTTTACTTATATAACTTTCATTTTCCCTCATTACAAGTCCATATCAGGCTAACCTATTACTTGTCAAAGTCTCTGTCACTGACACTATTTTTACACAACGATAACAATCATAAAATAGCTTCATTATAGTGACTCTTAGTAACATCTTGAAATCACTTTCTCCTTTTTTTGATAATTACGACGTGTGCAGTTACTAAATTCCGCCAATGAAACAAAGTTGCATGCAAAGCAAATGGACTATGATCGCTATGATTTTAATTACCTCTCGTTTGACGGGTTTCAATATTAATTATTAACCGAAGCCAAAATAAAACCAACACATGCTGTAAATTATCTACACACGCGCGAAATTAACTAACGCATATTTTGTAATTCGCACTATAGAGAAAAATACTGAGGCCAATTAGAAAAACTTAGAAAATAAATTGATGTATACATCTGAGGTCAGTAGTCATACGGTGATAATTTTAAAACGAGAGATTTCTTTTTTTTCCAGTTTAACAACAACTGTCCCTTTTTCAAGTAGTAGTTTGTATTACTTTAGTACTATATTTAGCCATATTGTACTTGACGTAGGATAATTTTGTTATGAACGTTCCTAAAAACATATTATTTTGTAGTTTAATATCTGTGAATATGTGTCATTGATATTCGTAAAGAGATGAGTAATGAAAGCATTCCACAAACATAATAAATTTAGCTGGCTTACACCTTCAAGTTGAAAATACTTGAAAAGTTGAAAGTCATTACCTCAGACGTATCACGTTATCTTTTTGGATCACAGCATAGCATACGATGAAAAACTAAACCCATAAATTATAACCTAACCTAAATCTATAAATTTGAAAAACTTGAAAATAAATATCTTTTTGCTATATAATCAACTTTTTTAATTAAACCCCTGATTCCTGTTGATACACCTATTCAGAACGAATAATACGAATTATCCTTCCTTCCTATAGACACAGTTGTATAATGAAAAGCGACAAGTATAGCATCATTATCATTAACTTGATGCCTTCATCTTAGAATAATAACGTCATACATAACAATGCAATATAAAAAAAAAAAAAAAACAAAATCTCAATCAGTTCGTTACATTGACATTCGTAGCAATTTTATATTTATCAAATTGTTTATCTTTAAATAAACAGGAAATTCATTATTACTTTAAAACAACGAGAATTCACGGTCAGGGACCCTTAATCTCATGTTATCATTTCCTTAATTTTATTTAGCTTCCTCTTGATTACTTAGTACATAATTTTCGTAGTTTTCTACCTTGATGATTTATCCTTTTTACAGTATATATGTATTTTTTATACTTTATAGGTAAACATTTTGACCACAATCTCATGTGATGTTAAATGATGATGTGGTCTAAGATGGTAAGTCACGCTTAACCTAGAGGGAGACTGGCTCTCAAGTGCAGCTGCCGGAACCCACTAACAGAGGCTTGGCGACAGATTTTCAACTTGAGGATGGTAGCTAACCAGACGGACTTAGAAAAAGCCATACCACCATGCTATGGTTTCATCACGATGTTTTCCTTCACCGAAAGCTCCGACTCAATTGCTTGGATTCGAACCTACGTCCTTCGACGGTGTGTCCGAACACAAAAACCAATTGAGCCATCATGAGTATCTACCACTTCGTTTATAAGTAGTAACTTTGATCACTTTCGTATAATCTATTTTAGCTTGAGCTTGAACTTTTGGGTATGAAAGAACTAATACACGAAATTTCTGAGTAATACAAGCACTGTTTACTTGTAAAAAGAAAAAAACATTACAAGCGATACATCTGCGATTTCTCTTGGCTCCTTATCATATCAAAGACATCAAGTTATTGTATTCAAAGAAACATGCATCATTTTGGAAAAAAAAAAACATTTATCAGCATCAACAGATATCTAGTGCAGTTAATCAGAGCATTATATTATATCTGATGCAAACTAAAATTACATTGACGTCGTAATGAAATCACACGACGATTTATTACTGTCAATAGCTATATAATAATAGTCCGCTTTTTCACAAAAACAAAAAATCTCAATTTAGCTTTAAGATGCGTAGTTTTGAATTAGAAAAGAAAATCACATTTTAAAATTAAAACTGTAACTTATTTTTGAGCCTTTATTATATTTCGCTAAATAAGAAATTATGCAACTTCAAGATTAAAATAAAGGCCGATGGGACATAAAAGTAAATATTTTATTCCCTTATACACAAAGAAAGGAAGCACTCTCTAGACATGTGCTGTGATAACCTTACAACATTTGCGAGACGTGTCAATAAACTACAAAAAAAATAAAATTGTAACTATAGCGATTAGTATAATCGACTCTCTTCGTAAATAGTTTTATCGTGCTAATTATAAACGCGTAGTTACAGAAAGCTTGCAATTACGAAACGCAACAATCGGTAACAATTGCCATCGATTATATTATTTTATTTCAAAAGCACTCTTGTTCCATTGCCGACAAAGTACATAATCGTATAATTATTTGTATTAATTTATAATGAAACCAATGTGTTTGTCGTAAATTATCTCTGTAGCGTCTTGAATAGATAATAAGTAAACAATAGGGTCAAGAAGCAATGACATACGTAATACTAATAATACTAGGTTTGTGAGTGACGTTATATAGACAGAAATGTAATCAACGGATAAATAGAGATATAATCATTCTGGTCTCAATGTTTTTTACTCTTAGATATTTTTGCTGAAACACAGTTATAAAACAACGAATACAGCTACCCAAGTACAGACCGCGTCCGACGTTGCTTAACTTCGTTGATCGGACGAGAACCGGTGTTCTCAACACTCTATGCGACACAGAGTTTACCTCTACCACTTTTCATCACACAAAAAGGTTACGGATCAGAATTTCAAAGCCCTTCTATAGGAAGTTTCACTTCAATAATTCTTTGTATCCATTGCATTAAGAAAGTGGGTTTCATTTGAGGCATCATTAGAACGATGTATTAAGTAATGTAGCCCTTATTTGATGCTACCGTCTTACTTTGTAGAGCCAGTGGACTCGGACACAACATAGAACACCCCCACATACGTGAAAACACACGCAGGTAGGTAGGTACTCAGTAAAATTCGCGTAGTTGCATCCAAGGAAACAGACCAAACCGAGGTTCGGTCATTTTGGCACCCTTGAGCTTGTTGCCAAGTGGTTGGCTGAGCGCCATAAGCGTTCCCACTATTAGTCCGTTGAAGCTGTGAAAGCTCACCAGGCCATAGACGATTCGAAAAAAAAATAGGGTAATCGATTGTAAACAAATCTCACTCGAGTCATGAATTGGAAAAGAACATATCCATTTGACATTAGAAAGTAAGGGTTAATGGACTAAAAGAAACAAAGAATAAGTTTAATATCATTAGCTAATCTGAAGTGAGACGAGACCTACAGAAGACCACTAATATTTAAAAATACTGCTATAGAAACAATTTATGAACTTTACACACTTGTGACGCCGGAGCTATAAAACCGCTATCGAAGAAATAAATCAGGTGAAATGCAATTCAAGCACACGTCGTCTGGGTAATATGTCAAAGATAAAACAACAATGTAACATTGACGTATCTTACTGGTGCTGTCATATTTATTAGGTGTAAAGTTCTTCTCGCTTCCTGGATCGTGCGATACCGGCCGTTAGTATGTGGTACCTACATAGAGAATTGCATAGAGATTTATGTTTATACTTATTAATATGAGCTGATAACCTAACACGTGTACGCTATCAAGATTTACTTTCTCTGAATTACGATCTTCACTATATCTAACTTCTATCTCAAGATTTACATCTGAAGGTGAATCATACTCCACACTATATATATATATATATATATATATATATATATATTTCCGTTAAAATAATTGACTTATTAAATTTATACAACTCAGTTCTAAATACTCATCAGTTGTATTATTTTTGTTGTTGTAAAAGCAATTCATCATAATAATTACATCAATCGAAAATATGTTTTCAAGTATTTTTCCTATGTTTTAATAAAACAAAGGTTACGTGATAAGATGATAGCACGGTATGAAATGTCGCAAACATACATTTTTGGAAATGTTATTCGGTTCAACCAATAGCGAAATTCTTAATTAGGGCATTTTATAATATTATACACTTCGAATAACTGTTCTTTGAAGATTAATTGTGGTTCTAAGTAATGATAGAATTGTAGCAGAAATATGTGGCTTTTCTCGCCTTCATTATTGAAAGGCTCAAGTTCTGCGATTTTTTTCATGGCACACAATTACTAACTATATTGCAGCTAAAAGAAAGTCCTACCATCATTCCAATATGCAAATATACATTTAAAAAAAAATCATTACGCCTATAGTGTTTGCGATTCAAATGGGCACGATCAAGATTTAGTGATTTGATTGGAGCAAAACTGGCTTTAAGAAAACACACCATACATACCAACATACTTGATTCCCTCGGCCTTCAACCCGTCGATGGCACGCTGGAGTACTTGGTCCTTGACATCTGCAAGTTGGTCCGGAGTGATAAGTGGACAAGGGCAGTACGCCCCCATTCCACCGGTGTTGGGGCCGGTGTCTCCATCGCCGATCCTTTTGTGGTCTTGGGCGGGCAGCATCATAGATACCGTTTCGCCATCAGTAAATGCTAGGACCTGGTCGATAAAATACCATGACAATCTTACCATTGAAACTTTTGGACATTTCATTTCATTACCATTTGATATATTGACACAAGAAGATAAGAGCAAAGCTTACAGAGACTTCATCACCCTCCAACAGTTCTTCAATCACGACTGTCTCTCCAGCAGATCCATATTTGGCATCAGTTAGAATATCATCCACCGCTTGGCAAGCTTCCTCCTTCGTGGCTGCGACCACGACACCCTTACCAGCTGCAAGACCTGATGCCTTCACAACAAGCGCAGGGAAAGGAGCACTGAAAGAGAACCATAAATACAGTATTATATTTTTAATTCTTAAACATTATCAATATTTCATGAGTCCACGGGTAAAGTAGGACGACTTAGAACGAATTGATCACTCCCAGTGCTTGCCGTATATGCTGGGGTAGTCCGGTAAATCTGTAGAGGCCTCCGGGTCAACAGTGTAGTCAGGTCGAAAAAAAAAACCTATATGCTGGGTTGAATTACAAAATAAACAACGTCATGATTTTTTCTCGCGTAAAGCAATAACGCTCAGTGTTACTAAGTCCAAACCCTTACATGAATATCTGTGAAGAGAAAAGCAAACGCAGAAGTGGTGAAACATCGGTTTCAAATTGGTGAAAATTCATCAGCTATAATATAAACTAAATTATGCACCTTTCTCTAGAGACTTTTCCTTAATAATATAGAACTAAGAAATAATACTGTCTTTTGGTGCTTTGCTAAGTTTTGGTTATTACCTAATTTGTTATTGACCTGGTCAAAATACGTAATTCGGATAAGAAACAAGAGATAAAGTAAGAAATCCATTAATTTTTTGCTTTTAAACTAGGTAAAATTAATTTAAATACATATAATAAAAGGGTAAACAGACGAAATCGGTACATTAAATATATTTATGAAAAAATGCTTTGAGGGACCGTAGAACCGATGGCAGAACACATTTACATACATATTTATATTTTTGTACATGTATATCTTATTTATAATAAAAGGGACAAAATCAGTCATTAATATTTAATAAATCCATTGAGGGACTTCAAAGATACATGCAATTCTGTTTAAGATTGTCAGATTTAAACTATACACGACTGTAATACACCAGGCTAACTGTTAAAACCTTTTCTAATCACTTAACTATTTTAAGTCATCTATTCAATCAACATGTAATGGTTTCATATGCTAAATATAAAAAAGCAGAATAAGATTTAATAAAAAAAACTGACAATTTCAACCCGTTCATAAATCTAATTTATAAGCAAGTCTTGATAAAAGGCCACCCAAGAGAGTATAATGAACTATGAGTGTCAGTGAAATCTTCAGAGGAATGTGAAATACCTACGAGATAAATAAAATTAATTAATACCTACAATAATTGTAACTATAAATCTTTTTGATTCGTAATAATCGCGGCAAACAACATTGTTGTCATGAAGGCTGTATGATGTAGTAAGTTTGCATCACGTGTTAATAGATGGCGCTTGTTAAAATTATTATAATACTAGAACGCGGTGTCAAGAGTCGCATGTGATTATGTATAATCTAATTAGACTTTGTAATTTTTTAAGTTATCAATTTTCAATATATGTCTCAACTCGATCTCGTCGTTTTATTTTTGGGAGGACCTCAAATTGGGCGGTTCAAAGTCTAAGCCGGCAATTTATAAACATAACCTTCTCGCTTGTACATACATTATTATAAACGACAGTAACGGTAAATATATCAACAATCAATCACCTTGTTATTCTACAGTTAGTGTTTTATAAACCGTTGTCAGTTATTTTGTTCTTGGGTAATTTAATTCCATCATCTTGCAATTTGTGACAAAGACACACATATATGTATATATATCAAATGGAATATTCATTGTTCATATCGTGAAGTACTCTGTTTTTCAAACCTACTATCTGTTGCTTAATGCTTACCTGTTCGCACCTTACCATAACACCGACCGATCATCACCATTGTCAATAATAATAACGGACAATGGGTACCCAAAATCAAAGTAATGATGTCCTCTATAATTTGTTATAACTTGATTAACAATAATTAATTACGTTATTCGTTATTGTAACAATAACTACTTCTATGCATTACACGCGACCTGTTGCGAGGCTTTAAAGAAAGTTGACACGTTGTTTGTTTTACTATTGGATAAGTTGAATTTTTCCAAAAAAAAAGCTCGCATTGAAAATCAAAAAAATATAATTAGTTAAGAAAATAATGTCGATAAAACTAGCTACGGATCGCAAAAAATTAAGATGACTTTTCCGAATCTCTAGGTGCAACTGAAAAAATGTTTCTATTTTTTTTCGAACTGTTTACACTGTTGACCTGGCAAGGTCACAATTTCACCAGACTACTAAGGGGAGCGCTTAAGGCACTCACCCGATTTTATATAGGGTTAAAATCGGGTATCTTTCTTTTCTAGAGCTCATACAGTTGTTGGTAGATTCAGATCTTTTTTTAGAATAATCTAGAAAAAAAAATTTAAAACTCGATGATCTGGTAGAGAACTCCGTGAAAGACGATTTTTAATCAGGGAAAAAAACTATACTAATAAAGAACATTGAAGTGTCTGTTTACGTGAACGAAGTCGCGGGTACTGATTAGTTTATGATATCATCCAAACGATATACAAAACACTTGCGTTTATAAACAACTTTAAGGCTGAAGTTACAAATAAGCAATAATTTTAATATCATAAACCATATCGATAAAATAAATATTGTTTATTTCCAAATCAAGAATTAAGTTAATGATACTATGTTATAGGCAATAAACTAATGGGCTTAAGCTCATTTACTTGATAAAAAAAAAATACTGCAGGTCCAGTCACTGATGTATTTCGTAAGAGTAAAGCAATATCAAAAATCAAAATGCCCAAATACCCGCAAAAATTTATAATAACTATTTATTCTAAATACCCCCTGATTTTAATATCAGAAACATCTACAAATTGACCGTCCCCTGTTATAGGATCAATAAGACCGGTTACAGGTTTTTAGGTGTTACGTTCTGCAACGAATTCCAAAAGCATATATATATATACATTTGCGATTTGCCGGATAGGAAGTTCATGCACCATGTCAAGCGAATTTTCATCAAATCACATCTGAATAAGCTATGTAAGGTGGATCAATACGTGAACGATGGTGATGTCTGAAAATAACACCCCTCTCTCTGCATCCGCTAAAAGCATAATGGCTTTCTCAAGGTCTAACTTGAATAAAGTAATTTTGATTTGAAAAAAAACGTGTCTTTGTCAGTGCCCACTTAGTAGTCCAGTGAATCTGTAGAGGCCAAAGAGCCAACAGGGTATGTCAGTTCGAAAACAAAAGAACGTGTCTTTGTAAGTAACACATTTTTGCTATAATTCAGTGAATTATACAACAAATCCATTAGTACAGAATTCGTAATTCTTTATATCTTAGAAAAGTAAATACGGAAATTTTGGTTGGTAGGAAGGAACTGACTGGGTTGCTACCACCATGTCGATAAACACCATCACCGTGGATTTTCTTTTTGTTTGTCAAGATTGGGTTCAGTCAATGTATACATAGAAACCGAATGACTTGGGAGCCGATGTGACTCCGGCGAGCAAAGATGTATTTCTCATATCTAGGTGTCTGCCATTCTTCTAGCTTATCCATAAACATAGTGCTGCGACTATCCCGTGCTACTAATTTAAAAAGAAATCGAAATAAATTTCCTAAGAATACAAATACATAACAAACCAAATAATAACAAAATACTTTTACTATCACTGATAGGTGACCGGAATAAAAAAACCAAAATGGCAAATAGTTTCACCAGGACTAAATGTTAAATAACAGAGAATAATATAGTTTTTTAACCCCATTAGTACCGCAATGTAGTCACAGCCTAAAACCGTATGACATTGCCCTACATTCACTTAAAACAAAAACAGAAATAATGAAGTGGGCGGTGATAATGTCGGTACTTGATTCCCGCAGGTCACCCGACTGCCTGATAATAATTGAGAATGTACGGGACCTACTCTCAGAGGCACGATATATCTGCATGACTGCGAAAGATCTAGATATTTCTACAAGGTTAATCAATAAAATGTAATACTCCAACATGGTTTAAACAATTAAAGGTAAGGCGAGTTAAAGTTGAATAAATCAGACCTTGCATGGTAGTTGTACTAATTAACAAGCAGGTGTAATGGTGATGAAAGTCTGTAGACATTTGTTTTCTCAAAGTTAACTATTCTTTGATATAACAACGATAGTTTAATGATAGATTTCAATCTTAAAATAAGTCTTAAATGCTCTGCCATTTCATGGGCACAACACTGAAACCATAGCATCATTGTAGGGCATTTTCTATTACGCGCCGGAATAGCTATCACGGCTAAGCATAAAAGCTTTCGCCAAGCGTCTATCGATGAAGTAATTGAGGATGAATTTTCTTTTCAGTGTTAGGCTTAGGAGATTGTAGTCTAATACGGGACTAATTTACTACGCGGTATAATTTATAGAAAAAAATATTGAATTACAATAAATTGTGAAACCAAACCGATACAAATGAATGTCCTTTAACGCATGCTTTATTAACTGTAACGAAAACGTAATCTTTAAAGAAAATTTTATGATAATATTAGTCAGGGTAACATTTTAGGGTTAGACCCAAAAATATGCTTTAAATATTTAAAAAAACATACTTTGTTTAATTTAGGTCCTGGCGCTTATTAACGTGAAAAGTACCACCGGTTCGGACAAACAATCCAGTTATCAAGAAAAACCGACAAGAAACTCGAACCCATTTATCTTAATTACAATTACAAAATGCAAATATTAAGCAATAATTGAAATATTGCAAAAACTAAGTATGTAATACCTGTTTATAAAGTCTTTAGCACTCGCAGCGTCAGTAAAGGATTTGTGCCTCGCTGTCGGTATCTGGTACTTGTTCATGAACTTTTTGGCCCAGTCCTTGTCGGCTTCTATCTGGGCACCGGCTTTAGTCGGGCCAAAGCAAGGGATGTTGTAAGCCGCTAGGCCATCGACGATACCATTTGCGAGGGGATCCTCGGGCCCGATTACCACGAGGTCGATGCTGTGCTCCTTGCACCATTTAGCTAGCACCTGGGGAATACATTAAAATATGCAACGATTTGATGTGGCATTGTTATATTATCGATCCGAGGTGTTAATAATTAGCAGGTTCCCAACGAAACGTGATGACTATACACCAGTATTTTAGTACTATAGTGCCACACCTAGATGTGTCGTTGTCTACGAACAGCCGATATAGATGAGGTAAACAAACGATGTACTATCTAAAGTCCGTATTTCACTGAATCTCTATCACCATGTATATTTCTTCTTCTTGTTTCTAGATGAATCATTGCGTATCCAGTAGGCGAAACGCTTGTAGGTCGAAATGAGAGCGACGAAAGCCAATATACTGTAGATGTCCCGATGACGGCTGTCGTTTTAGGCTTGCACTGTGTTGTTTACAAGAGGAGTGCCATCACTTTGTAATTGTTAGAAGAATAATCATAAATCGAATGTTTTTCATATTAATAGGTACCGAAACAGTATTCTAACAATTATGAAATGGCAATGACTCAATCATAGTGCACTGAACGAAGAGGTATCAAGTCTTATTACGACGGTAAGATTTAGGCGAATAAAAAAAGCGTGACGTAATTATAGCATGATGGTAGTGTTACTTTCTAATATTCCTCTGAGTAGATAAATAGTGTCAAACATTTTTTAGAGTGTTCTGAAAATCGCACTTTCAAATCGAGCATATTTCTACTTTTGTGTAGAGCCCCATTTAGCATCAGCTATGATTTTAATCAAACACTAGTTAAATAAAAAAGGACAAGTGACGAGTAGAATTATGATTCTGATATGCTTTTATATATTTTAGATAGTTATTGCTTGTATATTGCATTATCCTTATTTTCAGAGAACGCGCCTTCGCGTGTTTTAGTGACAAAATTTTGAACTTTCGATTACTCGTATAACACACAGTATAAAAATAAAGGCAAATATAATGTTGTCAAGTAATAAATTCATGCGTACTGTAAAATTCATTATTTTTCGTATTCGTTACTCCTTAGTTATACCAAATTTGTAAAACGTACATCCTTAAAAACTCTCAAGTAGTATAATGAACAGAACTTTTGGTATGAGTTTGAGGACCTTTATCTATTTGTATTGACCTAAAAACATTTTTACAGATGTATGAGGTCATTTACCTTACTATTTAATATCAAATTTTATCTATGCAGTTAAATAAGATGATTTAAAATGTCAATCTGTTTAAAAAAAAAGCCTTAATACACTGAGATGGACAACAAAGAGATCCTACATAGGTCCTGTTTTACCTATACTTTGTACGGAATCATGAAAACACTGGACAACTAAAATACTATCAGCCATTAAAAAATAGTGTATTGGAATTTTCTGGTAAGTAAACAGTTGATGGTTTGCGTAATTAAGCAACAACATCACGAGTGATCATTGTCAAGGAAACTGTTTGTGTTTATAATAAATAATTAAGCAAAATAGGGAGAATAGAAATGTTTTAAGAAGCACTGCACACCATTTCAAACCAACCTAATTTACCTACTACTTTTTACCAAAAAACAAAAGACATAATAGAATTAATCAGTTAATTATTATGTGATATTAATATTAGGATGTGAGTGTAATTGAACTGCAGCCACTGTTTATTTTCTCAGTTAAAATATTTTATTATTACACTCTTTAACCATAGATAGTATAAATCCAGTTACACTAGTGGTGTTGCCATGTTATCAACAAAATGATAATATATTTATATACTTATAATACTTAAAGTTTTGAACTCTCAACTCTCAACTCACAGCAGATATACTGGACAAGATACTATAGGAATCATGTAAAATTTAGAGATTAACTTCTTAGTTCCTAAGTAGTAGGAACTATCACAAAGTTGCCAGGTCCATCCTGTTGCAGGACGAGGAAGAAAGAAGCAGTCCTCAGGACTTGTCTCCTGAGTGTATATTTGTGGTGTCCTTTTTTAGTTGGGAAACTCCCATTATAATACCCACCTACTATGGAGTAGAGCAGATTTAATATTTTGGATTGTACCAATGAAATACCTCAATGACACGTCACTATGCATTTGATGATAGGGATACGAAAATCGCTCACGCAGCCACCATACCACAGATCTCTTCCACCCTTGTTAAATTTCAAGACTTTGGTTTCAATTTCTCAAACATCAAATTTTGTATAAACCTACAAAGGCATCTTCTAAGTATTGTCTCTGATCAGGTGCTTATGTTACCTCTTGTGAGGTAAAGGGCATTTATGTGAAGTTTCTGTTGTTATCCCTGTCACTCCTACATATACTTTCCACATTTTAGTTAATTAATTTGTATAATCATATTTATATTTAGTCTGTAGTCTTTAGGGGGGGGGGCTTGATTTAAAGTTAAGTTTTAAATTAATATAGTAGATGCATAAAGTAATATGTTAGTAAGCTATAAGGCCAAAAAATATAAATATGTATGTGGCATAAGCAACATTAAGGTTATCATAGGAGCTTGTAATGATTTGGAACAAAATTACTCTGGGGTCAAGATAAACATATTTGTAATACACAAATAAACAATATAATTGTGCTGTGTATAGACTGAAATGTATAATACGTAGTATGATAACCCAATGTCCTAAGATAGGGTGAGTTCAGCTATATGAATATATCCATTTGTCAATCACCGTACTGCGTAAGTGAATAAATTCTATTCAATATTATTAAATGTTATTTTGAAGTTGCGTAAGTATTCTGTATATCATACGTTTCCGGATTGAAAAAATGGAAGACTTTCAGAAACACTTTATATTCATTTTCACTTGATTATTATAGGGGTTTAAATATGACATTGCCTTTTAGAGCATTGGCCAATTTCAATTATAATTAAACCTGCACAGCGTCATATTTTTTTAAACTGAAACTATATCATTCTTAATTTTATAAAATATATAACATTTTATTGTTCAACATTCAATTCACTTTATCATTCAGCTGTTAAAATGAAAATGTATATAACGAAAATGTAAGTAATTTTCAACCACTAGTTCCGAAGTATATAGATATATATTATCAAATAAATAAAAAAATCAATTAGTAAATTATAGATAAAAAACAAATATTGAATTAAAAAATATTAAGAGATACTGAAAATTAGGAACTGTTTTTTTATCTGAGGAATTTCAAGAAATTTTAATATGCCCATGATTAAATTTTAATTGTTTTAGCAACCAATTTAATTATATTAATTTAACCCATTGCAGATAAACTTTTCTGTACAATTAATTTCAGTTTAATGTAAAAAATTCTAAACAAAAAATCAATATCAACATGTCTGGAAGCCATTCACAAACAGGTAATATCTATTTACACCAAGCAAAAGGAATTAATTCATTACTAAGCCATATAATTTTTATATAAAAAAAAACTACGTAAAAGCTTATGTCCTAAATTGCATTATTAGATTAAATTTTGGTATATAAAGAAAAATAATAAAAGTAAACTCACAGGGTAATTTTTAATATCCAAATCAATGCATTCAACTTTATCAGTAGTAGAAATGCCGACGCTACCCGGCGAACAATAGATGCGCTTTACTGCTAGAGAATCAGCTAGTTTCCAGCATAGAGCATGCTCACGGCCTCCGCTGCCGATCACCAAAACATTACCCTCAGTCATTTTGTTTACAAAACACTATCTTGAATTTAGCCTAATTTTTAGTATCACGTGTCGGTACGATTTTTTAAATTTTAATTAAAAAAATAGTACGTTAATTTAAAAAAAAAAGTAAAATTATTCTGATTGAATAAATATATTAAAATTCAATTAAATGTAATTAAACAGTAATGTAAACAGGGACAATATGTAACTTGCGCACCCGACACGCGTAAAATTAAACGTATAAATGACATTTTATTGACGTTTAACCGTTTGACGTAAACAACAAACTAGAGTAAAGACGCTGTACATTGTTTATAAATAATATGGATCCATCTGCACGATGTATTTGCATCAAGTATATAACTATGATAATTTATCTTTTTTTATATTAAATGCACAACTTGTGGGGATATTGTCAAATAAAATACGTTTGTTCAAAGAGACTGAGACTCTTTTGTATTTCTAGGGAAAATAAGGTCTTGACTACCAAGTCAGTTATGATGCAAATTAAAAAAAATCTATTATTCTTGGCCAAGTACCATAAGAAAATTTTATATAAAATCTAAGAAAATTATTTAAGTTACCTTGTGATGTGTCATTTCACAATCAGTTGGTAGCGTTGTTAAAAAATATATGTGTAGGAGTGTCGAAAAAAATATTGAAAAATGTTATTAATTATTAGTAATTCTTTCGGCAGAATTGCAATGTATATCTTAAGAATTATATAATAACATGTGGGTAGTTTAAATACACACGTGATTTGACACATTGTAATAAACTGATTTAAGAACAAGCTGCATTATTTTTATTTTGGACCTTATTATTCATTTAATATCAGTAACCTTTCCGAAATCACGGATTACATCACAAAACATAAGTTGAATTTAGTAAAATTGAATTATTTATTGATTTATCGATAAATTTCAATTGTTTTAGCACTAGAGATTAGAAGTTTTAAAATATGAGGAACAGTATTTTCATTTTCGATTCTGCTACATATACAGAATGGTTTAATATATGTGCATATATTTTTTAATATATGTGCATATATTTTTATGTTAATCATACTTAAAATTCGTAAATTTCACGCTTATTTATTAAATGTTTTAGAAGGTCATATTATGACTTTTGTTATATTTATAAACGTTACGTTCCGTTTACAGGGGAATATATCAACAAAGTATAATTCTATGATTATGTATGTGGAATAATTAAAATAATTACAAATTTCTGACGTAAATATATGTAATATTATAAAGAAGTCTGTTGATTCATTTATTTCACTATAAATAGTAATGTAATAATAATATAGTGTTAATAAGACATTCAAAGGAGATAAAAAGTTTAGAAACGTTACAAAATGGCGATTTAGACTTATTTGTTCTTGTCATTTCGTTGTAATGAGTTCTCGCTGTATAAAAACTTGTATTTTGTTGTTATAAAATGGCTGACAATGGTCTACGCATGAATTTGGCAGCGTTAAAGAGGGCAGATCCATATGCTAAAGAAATAATTGAAAGAGCTACGCATGTTGCGCTATATACCTTCGATGAAAACGAATGGGAAAAAACCAATATTGAGGGTTCCTTGTTTGTGTACGGTAGAAATGGGGAACCGAATCATAGTTTACTAATTATGAACAGATTGAATACGAACAATCTTATCGAACCAGTGTCTAGAGGAATTGAATTACAGTTGAAGGAGCCATTCCTGTTGTATCGAAACGCCAAGTGTCGCATTTACGGCATATGGTTTTACAATAAAGACGAGTGCGTCAAAGTTGCAGAGAAATTAAATACGTTAGTGAAAGAGTCTATGAAGCAAGCTGCTTGTGAAAATATGGCCCAAAACCCGATTTACAACGCGACCACTGCGAAAAAGGCATCTGTGGATATATTTACTATGCTGAGCAAGGCGCAAGACGATTTCAATACGAACAAGGGCTTGCCGGCTAATAAGAACGAGTCTACGCCATCGCGCGCCCCCGACATGACCTCGCAGAGCGTCATGGACTTTTTCGCAAAGGCAGGTAGCGGTGCCGCGGCTCAGATGCCTGCGGTTTCTTCGTTGCCGTCTCCAGGTATATTCGGGCCGCGCTCTACCGATGCTCGAGAAGTGCCACAGCTCCTGCAAAGACTCATGAGCAACCCGGCACATACTGTTGAGCATATCGAGAAACAACAGCGCTCTGTCACACCGCAAGAGGGACAAAATTCCAATGGAACTGCTGTGTTAGATTCTGCTTTGAGGCAGAATTGTGTTTTCCCTTTAAAATCGACTCCCATTGATATACAAGATCAAAGGATACCAGGTATTAATAAAGTCCTGGATACAAATGACGTAAATGGACTTGTACCATTGGAGAATGAATTAAGTTTAATGTGCATGTCTTCACCCAAGTGTACATCACCTCTTGCTGTGTTTTTAAACCAATCTCACAATGTAGATATAGGACATATGGTAAGCACTTTTAACAGTAGCAAAATCGATGATATTGGTATTTTTCCATTGTCTGACCCTATGACCGCTCAGCAGAGGCCTGCTTTAATGCCACCAACTATGTTCACTGCGACCTCCAGTGGTGACGTCCAACTGTCTCCAGAACCCTTAACAAAAAATCAATTGCTCCAAGCGTTCTATCACTTACTCAAACATGATGCCGACTTCGTAAACAAGTTGCATGAGGCTTATGTGAAATCATTTTCAGAGAAGGCGTTTTCTGTGTCATAAAAAATTCAATATTGTTGACAAGGCCTGATGTCCTAACCATTAAAGTATGTACAGTTGTAATTTGAAGCATAAAATCTCTTTAAAATATTGTGTACACCTAGTTTTGTAGGGTTTTGTTATTTGGACAGTGTTTTAAAAGTAAGTTTTAAATAGTCATTTATGACATTGTAATATAGAGAATGAATTTTAGTGACATTAATTTTATTTGGACGTGACCTGCAATCAGTTCCTTAAGCAGCTATATGTGATATTAATATTCGGCTTCAGCTTAAGGTCTCTACAAATTCTGTTAATTATATAATTGGAAGATTTAACAAGATTGTAAAATATATTGGCCTTAAATTATTGACTTCATTCATTACCATATTACAAAAAGAAATTATAAAGTTGTGATTTCTTTAATAGTTTTTCTATTCAAGAAGTTGGAGTTTATTGAAATTAATGTGAATGGTAGATATTTTTCAAATCCTGTTAGTTATGGCAATCGAAGGTATAATTTTTTGTTATTTAAGAAATATATTTTAACAAAAACTGAGAAGAAATTTAAAAATGGTTGTCTTTTTAAGGTTATAAATATAATTTACAGCTTTTTACTGTTCCATTTCTTTTTTTTTATCCGTGATCAGTTTTATGTTTCAAAATTGAACAAAATTTATATCTTTTATAATTATTATACCAATCCTTTGTTTTGAAAAATTGTAATTTTTAAGGTACATTTCATGAAAGAAAATTTTGTATTTTATGAATCTAAAAATAATTGTCAAGTAGAAATTAAAAAAAGATGTTGAAGGACTGAAAGGAAGGAGTAAATTCTGTGGGGATTTCTCTTTGTATAGTAAAATTCTATACTCATTATAATTAGCTGTTTCTGGAATAATGAAGACTACAAAATTGAAATGATTCATTTGATTCTTTCTATTTCTTTGAAACTCTATACTCCATATTTTATTGTGCCAATGTGGTCAAATTTTACAAAAAATAATATCCATACACTGTGGAAGAAATTTTGTAAAGGCATTCAAATTAAGGGTTATATCATTAGAATATTTATTCAATTTTTGGGCTACACTTTAATAGAATTAGGTTGATATGATCAGATATGTCAATATTTAAATGTTCACAAATCATCATACAGTTAAAAAAGTAGTCACAGTATATGTAAATTTTGATATATTCAGTTAGAAATATAACATCGAAATAGTCTCAAATTAAAGGTTTCATTGAATTACTGTTTAATTTATTTCCTTTTTAGTAGATAACATATAGAAGTTTATAACAAAAGTTGAATGTATTCACATTTATGCCAATCTGGAATGGGTTATATCACACTAAGATGATATTTTAGTGCTCAGGTTTCCTTTATGTCCATTATGGAACCATTAATACACTATAACATAAATTCTATGCAAACTGTGTCCAAGTGAACAATTTCGAAGCCAGGACGTAGCAAGTATAGACAATAGCACATAACTTTGAATTCTGGAATGCGCTTGAGTTTTTGGTGAAGGTAAACATTCTGATCAAACCTGATTATGGTGATAACCAATAATGGTAAAGCATTTTCTAATGATCGCCAGGCTAATAACCACTTCAAGTTGAAAAATCTGTCGCTAAGTGTTTACAGGTGTTTTGGAAGCTGCGCTTGAGAGGCGCAGTCCTTCTGGACTTGGCATGTTACTAGATCACTTATCACTTTACATCAGGTGAGATTGTGTTCAAACATATAAAGTCGGAACTGCATTACATATGCAGCAAAACATATATTTTAGGTTGATATCTTTGTCCAGTCGTGTACTAGTAAAGTAGAATAATTAAAAATGTGGAGGAAACAAAGTGTAAATAGGCTAGTAGTCACATTAAGCAATCGCTTTTTTTTTTCGAACCGGCTACACTGATGACCTGGCAAGTACTCTACAATTTCATTGGACTACTAAGGGGAGCGCTTAAGGCACTCTGACGATTTTATATAGATAAGCAATCACTTGGAATACAGCTTTACAATTTATGTTAGGACAAAAACTGCTGGAGAAGTATACAGCAACCGTCGATTTCGTAATTTCTTTGCAACCAGACTTGGTTCTAAAGTCGTAGGGTCAAATACTCTCTTGAATTAAAAAAAAAAACGAACAATATTTCCCAAAAAATAAATTATTATCTGAACACAACAAACAATTACACTTAACAATGTAATTCAAAGAATAAGTAGATAGAGGGCGTTTAAACCAACCTGGTAATTATTAGTAACGTTTTGTACAATCGAATTTGCCCTCAATCTAATTCCATTATATGCTTTATATCACAAAATATTACTTTTGACATCCAAGAGATATCTGCTATGAAAATCAAAGTTTGGATATATTCATATATACATATTATAAACTAGGAAATAAAACACACATATACATATTTTTTAAATCGTTTTATTATCGCTATTTTACAAATCGCATTTTGAACTTTAAACAACCAGTCGAGACCACAACATTTTTACATAATTCATTGTTACCAACATTCAAGTATACCGCCGACGTCGGCGCCTCACTGTTCCTCATGATTATCAATAATAATCATATTGTATCTATAAACTAATTTTGATTATTTTAACACATTTTCCTCATAATTAACTGAATGTAAAAATGTTACAAAAAATATAATAAAGTCGTACAATTTCTTTTTTAAAGTGCATAGTGCTCGCCCTAAAAATCCTTTATTCTCATATAAACTTCACCTTCAGATCAGGTGGTCGTTTCGCAGTAAACACATGACTTTACCATATCATCGCACACTTTCATATACATCATATTTATATAAATGTGACAGATAATCTCTGACGTAAAGGTCATGCTGTTACGGGGGATGAGGATCTTCCCGTTCAGGCAACTTTATTACAACCATTCGAAGTTTTAACTTGATTAAGAGGACAAATATTGTTGGCAAACCAAATGATAATTCGTTACTAATATATGATCTTTTTAGAAAGTTGTCGTGTGGCGTATATTTAAAACAGTTTTTGAGTAATTTATATAATTAAAATGCCAACACAGTTCGGCGACATATTTTCACCTCACTTTAATAGTTAAATAAAAATATTTCGGGAATATTTTTAGAAGAAATATGAAAAGAAAGTTTGCCTCTTTAAATGATTTATTTATTGTTATTATATAATTTGTTAGCTTTCGATATAAAATCTATTTCGTACACTCTCATGCTACACCCATACCTGCATGTATCGGCACGAAGTTTTGTCTATGGTCAGAGTAAATGCAGATGTGGGAAGACATTATCTTTATGCGTTACGAACTATCGGACGATAACTGGGGCCGCGGTTTCTACACACATCAAAGGAACTTGGAGACGCTAATTTCAAGTTAATATTGAAATGACAATGGTGTGCGGACGTTATTCTACGCCTTTATCGGAATTAATTTTGAGGTTACTTTTTAGTGGCACAAGTGACCGAAGCTTCGTCGCGCAAGTATGGGACTAGCATTATACGAACTTTTTATAAAGTTACTGGCCTTGTAATAGAAATAACTACTACTACGATTTGTTTTTGCTAAAACAAAATATTCTCCACAGTACACAGATATTATAAATGTTTAAATACTACATAATGTGTTTTATATGAAAAAAAAATTGTATGTTTCAACAATAGACTATTTAAATCTCACTTTACAATGATATCACCCTGTGACTTTTAATTGGAACATTTTAATATGACATACTAAAAGTAAAACATAATTATTTACATAATAGAATGTTGTCAACAAAAAAAATAAAAAAAATCTAGTATATTTTTCACTTTTTAAACAGAGGTTTTAAACTCGTTTTAAAATTCATTTTACAAAATCCGAAAGTTTGTTATTCAATGACAATATTTATGAACTTACGAGGTGTACTTATTTGTAACACATGAACATTTTTATCAATACTAAGGGACGCTGATTATGCTTTATCTCAATAATAATTGAATATACAATAGCTTAACCCCTCATAGTTTTGTAGATTCAACTTTTAAGGTAAAATTCCTACCGACTTATTCCTTTTCAGCATTTAGTGTTGCCATCTTTAGACGCATAATTCCTTGAAATCAGTATTATGGTCTTACGCTAAAGAAAAGACGAACAATAAACGGTAAGCTTGTATCTTCATTCTATATATACTTTTTAAGCTTTGTAGGTTTTCTCTATACTCCTGTAAAAGAATTCATGAGCTGAGAAACGTTTATGTTAAGATGGACTCGCAATAATTCCTGATAAAACAAATAGCAGAAAAAATACATGCAATGAAATCCATTTATACATTCTGATTATTTTGCTTCGACTACATATGATAAAACTACCGTTCACATTTAATTTAAAAAAGATCCGATAGAAGAAGCTACAGGAACAACCTATTCTGCAAGTCAGTACTCTTTTGGAGGTATAATTTAGATGTATTTATATGTAAGCAATTGCAATTTTTTTTTCTCATTTGTACCACCATTGTCTGAATCGTTGGGTATGTTTTATAAAAATAACGCGCTTATAAAAATAAGGTGGTTATATAAGAAATGAGAATTCTCCGATACGTGGTAGTCAAAACCACCAACGTTGTTGCATTTTACGAATGTAATTACCAATCAAGAACTTGATGTCCGAATGACAAGTATCGACAAAAAAAAAAAATTTTTTTTTTCACGATCTTAGACCAATTCTTACAAGATTTTCATAGAGTATATCAGAAGAAACCGTATGTAATATGTGTATTTACTAAGTCGTATTAGAAATTATAAATTCTGTAAATAATGAATTAACATGTAAACTTTTTTTCTTTAAATAAACGTCGCTAAGCCGTAACCGTATTTTTAATAATTCACCTTCGGACATAAACTCTTTATTAAAATACTCTTAAAGAAAAACTCATTCATTACACCAAAAAATTTGGTTTTTAAACGAATATTTATTTATCCTATATAGAAACAATCTATATAACTAATAATTATACACGATGTCAATGTGAAATTGAGACAATAAAATCGGTCCTTCGAGACATTGTAACATTATTTATAGAATTACAACAATTTTATATATCGTCTACAATAAACTCGTTTGTACTTCAATATAATTTATATTTGTGAATAAAATTGAATTTAAATGTAAATTTGTTCTTTTGTCTATCCAGGCTATTCTTTGAAATGACTACTCATCCGATTTTGACGAGTCCTTTACTGTCAGATAAGAGGACTTTACATGTTTTCTATTGGAGCTAAGAAGTAATGAGAAAATGAATAGAGAGGAACTTAAAATATAGTAGTAATTACAAAATTTAAAAAGGCGCCAATCTGTTAATCCACATAAACAATTTTCACGGAAAAGACGTCGCGGGGATCAGCTAGTATGCAATATAAAACGTGCGAAGTTGCTTAGTTTTGTAAGGAACGGAATTGGCTAATCTGACAGAAGTTAATCTTTCAGTGGTCGGTGCATATTTTAGGGACCGATTTCTATCTTGATCCAAAAATAGATCCGATAGATGGCGGTGGAGTCGTAATACACTATTGAGTAAGCAGATCAACATCTATTAAGTCAATTAGTAATATATATCCTAAAACTTGGGTTATCAAATCGCAATGTAGTAGACAAAGTAAAGTATTCCTATTGTATTCTTCGTTAAATAATATAACAATTTCAGGGGAGTTTATTATAAAACGTTATATAAATGACAACTGAATGAGTAGGTATATATTTTGTACATTTTAGACATATTATTTTACCCTATTGTCCATCTTAAAAAAAGTAACCTAACTTCCATAGCCTGTTTTTTTTATTCTGTCGAGTGAAAATGACATTTAACGTGTTGCTAGTTAATTTGAATTAGAAAATAGTGACGTCCATCAATCGTAAATTACCGTATAACTGTAATAAATAATAATAATGTCAGCGCGTGAGACACCAACTGCTGGGCCAAACCTCTCTACCTGTGCGACCGAACGTGCATAATAAGGACGTCAGCTCATGGTGTATTAATGACTTCAAATTGTGACAATTACTTCACAGTTCTATATTTTTTCCACATACGATGGTACTAAAATAATATTTAGATCCCTCACAATTTTTCACAGTCAGCTGACAGTGTTGTCAATTTAAACTAGTAAATTTACGCGAATCCTAAAAATAAAACCTTGAGGTTCGAGCCGGCTAACATGGAACGATATTCCGGCGGTTAAACCATATTACTCGAACGACTATATGATGACAACCGTAGGACATGGAATTCCTACTGTTAAGTTTTCCTTTAGTACGCTACAAATATGAACGCCATTTATGGTAAACAAAATCATAATTGGTATGGACAAACTTAAAAAATAATGTTTGTAAATTTGCCATATCCTTTTTTTAGATAAAAAAATATACAATGGTAATAATTAATATAAAACCGTTTCAATTAATTTAACAGAGAACAATCCAATCCAACATTTCAATATTTACGATTCAAATAAACGGAACCTAAGATAGGTCAACACTAGACAAATTAATAAGGCAACATTATCTTTAAGTTGACGTTAGTGATTGTCAATTTACTCTATGGGAATAAAAACAGACTATACAGATCAGTCAGCTGTGTCGAATTGAGAATAACAAATTTACGCTATATAATATAATCTTTTCGTTAGAATATTGAATAATTTGTTGGATCTAGTCTTCGGCCTAACTACACCACTGCTATAATCTGCATTAAATGAAATTCAATAGGAATTATAATAAATTGTCAGCGGTTTACTGATTTTTAAAATGGAACCGTACGTTACACTTGAATAGGACTGTAAATTCGTGCAGATCTTACCTATACATGTTCTTGTATGTTCAAAAATTAGCAAACCACGAACGACAGACTCTCGTACAAAGATATTATATACAAAAAAAAAATGATTAAACTCGAATAGATATTATGTAGATTGTCTAAACTTCTATTTAAAAAAAAATTAATATTGTCATATATTCTAAAGTTACGGTTATTAAGCCATTACAGATAATAGTAATTAGCCTTATTTGACTTGGTATTATATTGAATACCGAATATTTAAAATTTCATACCAACTTTGGCCAATAATATTATTGCGGGATTTTTCTTAAATTTGTAGAAACGTCGATATATGTATATTGTTTATGGAAACATGATTTTTTGTACATTCCCTTTAGATTTTTACGATAAAATGATTAAAAAAAATTAGAATTTAGTGTTGTACGCGAAATAGATTTATGTATATATATTTACTTAAATAATAGCACAAGTAAAATTAAGTAATCGTCTGCAATTTAAAGGTTTACTGAATTGTTGTTAAGGTCACATAATATAAACCATATATAAAAAAACTTGTATATTTTGATTAAAAAAAAAAGAAGCAAATTATCTTGGCATATCCAGAGTATATTGGGTGAAACACTGATTGAAATTTCTACAAAGAATATATACTAAAATAGCAATTTGTATAAACCATGATTCGGTGATTCTAGGACGACTGATTTTATTATCGTTTTATGGCGTTTCTTTGTATTAAGGGCATAAAATATTCACTAATTATTTTTCTCGGAAATATTATTTGACCTTTTCACACGATACGAATATATAAAATACGATTTTTTGATGTAATCATAACATTTGAGCTACTATACTTAATTAAAAAAACAACTGCGATTATATGTTGTCTGTGGTAAATTTCTGTATTATCGATTTTTTAGTATAATCTGTATTGACTTATACCGATATAGAATATTTACTGATATAATAAAAGAACAATGTCAAAATGAATTGTTTATAAAACTATAATTGAAGTATCGATTATTTTTATACAGGCTTCTAATACTGGATATGTTTATTTGAGCATCCATATAGTGTTGTATAAAAAAATAATTATAAAACGCTCGCCGATTGAATATTTTTAATTGGAGCTAATAATCGGTATATTCAAGTGTATACCAAATCAAAGAAAATAATTTTTTTCGCATAATTAGTACACTTAAAAAAAAATTACAATACCTATAATAATGTTGTCCGAATAAGATGTAGGAAAGACACGCGACTATTAATGAACACAAGGTGTGGCCTCACTGTGAGCTGCAGCTATCATTAATATATGTAAAAATGAATCAATTTAAATAATATATTCCTTTTGTATGCTTCTCATTTATTTAAATATTATTTGTCATCACGTTATATCATTGTAAATTTATAAAGATTGGTTCATGTCAAAAGATTCTATAAAAGTGCGGAAGATATTAAGTTTCTATATATTATCATTCTCCTTAGTATAGTCACCGTTTTATGAATTCACATTTTTTGGGGTTATGTTTTATAAATGTATATAAAAAGTTAACAAGAAAAATAGCATAATAATAATGTACAGTTATTTATTACAAAGTATTGTCGTGGCCTTTGGTCTTGAAAATACAAAATAGTATAAAAACTTCAAACTACAGATGATTCTAGAACTCTGCGATATTTTATATATATATATATAACTTAAAGTTTTTGTAGTATTTATGCCAAAATGTGATTTAATAAAGTGGTTCAAACTAAAATTAAACACAATACGATAACAATAATGCTCTCTCTCTCTCTCTGTCATACCCTTTTTTCTTATCATACATCGAGGGAGAAAAACAAAATATTGCAAAAACGGGTTGCTATATATATTTTTATATTATTAATATCCATGTCATGCGGTGGTATCAAACATCTGTCATGGCTAATTACAAAACCTTTCGAGAACATTCCGGGGCGACTAGAACATAACAGATAGACGCGAATAATCACGCGTACAGTGAGGCCCCACCCTATTTCAAGATACTGTTGGGCATGAAAAACTTGGCGTTTCACAAACGCTCTCCTACATAACGTAGGTAACTATATATAAATATACACACAGTATATACATATGTATATTTCAACCGGATTTATTACTATATTTTTTTACAAAAAAAAAAAATCTTACATTATTTAACTATTTATAATTATTATAAACTATATGTATATTCCGAGTAGCGACGTACGGGCTAACTAACGAGTGGGTAGAAATAATAAATAATAACGAGGACTCCAAACGGCATCCTCTGTTTTGTACAAAATCCGGTTACATCTGAAACGAGCGAGACATTTCATGACTTTCTGTTATTTATAAAAAAAAAATATTTAACAAAAAAAAAAAAAACACCTATCAGTGAATTTGGCAATTTGAAAAAATGTATATGTATTTTGCGCATAATCCTTTAGCTAATTTAGGAAGTAATTTCTGTTCCTTGAAAATTATTACTGTCACCATTAAGTGGGTATTTATTAATAAAGTGCCTTGTGACGACTTCAGTGTTTTAACAAGACGGTGGTTCTTCTTAGAACTTTCCAGACTGTTTTTTGTGACAACTTCAGAATTCATACTCCGTTTTATTATTACCCACCACCTATTTCACTTGAGTACAATAACCGAACTATATCATAGAATAGTTGTTTTTAACTGTGACTTTGCTGGCCTTAATATATCCCTCGGGAACAGTACACCTTTTCTGGATGGAAGGTACCACTATATGTCCTTATCTGTACCGCTGACAATGTGTATGGAAAATTCCATGATGACCGTTTAAGTAGTCAAGTCGTAAAAGCGTAGCAAATAAACTGACTTTCATATTTATTACATTAGTATGGATGCCATTAATATTACATGATATGGGTTGAAATATCGCAAGGTTATGAATAAAGAAGTGAAGGCAAGAAGAGAGTAGATGTGTGTGGTACTGACCGTGGCAGAGAAAGCTACCAGAGCTACCAGAGGCGATGCAGGTGCAGGTTGCGCGATAGCACGGAGCGCACGTCGTGCGTGAAGCGGAGCGCGTCCAGCACCGGCAGCAGGCTCAGCAGCGCCACGTCCAGCGGGTCGCAGAACCACGACTTTATCGGGATCGCGTTGTCTGTACGTCACACACTTTATATTAACCCCACGACTTCATACGGATTGTGTTCTCTGTACACCATTCAAACATTATTGATGCCACATCTTTATAGAGATTATGGCTGAGATGGTGATGATGTATGTCCTACTCACTGATTGATGTCTTTGGATTTAGCATAAGGTGAACTAAGTAATTTTATAGAAATCAAATAATATAAGGAACAGTTTTGTTTTACTACAACTGGTATAGTTAGTTCTACTTTTAAATATTACAAATAAAAGTTGTTGCAAATGTTTCTTGTAATTATTAGATAAATCACTGCAAAGTATAAAATTTCTTATATTGCCCTATAAAAATGTTTTATCATATTTCAACATATAGGGTGTTTTTTTTATTAATTTCATGATGCTTCTCAAATCATTATGAAGTATATTTGATGTTGAAAAATGACAGAAAAAAAAACACCAATTAAATTACAATAACTAATTACAAATTGATATTTGTCTCCTAATGAGTATAACAGTATAGACAAGTGAGTTAGATTTTATGAGTAATAAATACCTGGAAAGTCCCGGTAGGCTCCCGGTGAGTTGTCCAGAATGAAGACCCTGTTGAGATCGTCGCATATCGACGATAAGTTTTTGGTGTAGGAGCCGTGCTCCGCGGTGCAGTGCTGTCTGAATGGATTTACAAAAAAACTGTTAAATATCTTTGCTGTTTCAAATATAAGTCAGGAGTTAATATTTCTACATGCTGCTTCTACTGCTTCAGATTTATCAAGACTGTTATGAATCTCTACATAGCACATTAATTTGATCTATCTCCTAAAGTTAAGCCAGCACATCACATTACAAATCTATGAATTTTCCGGCTTTTCTCTACTATCTATTATATATAATATTACTATCTATTGTTGAAAACTGCATTAAAATCCGTTGAACAGTATAAAAGATCTAAGCAAACAGACAGCGGAAGCGACTTCATTTTATACTAAGTAAAGAGAAGATAAGAAAAAGATATAGATAGATAGATATAAAGATATAAAGAGAAGATTTTTTTTTATTTTCCTTTTGATGTATCTTCTTTGTACGATTATGTTATTTGAATAGACTGTATATTGAAAATATTACATTAGATTTCAAGGATGAAATTGTCTTTGTGTTTGATCCAAGCTTAATACTCACCACTTTATTTACAGTATAAGGTAATGGATGTTTTATTGTTACATATTTATCACACTATAATTTTTTATAGTCTGCTACAACGTGAAGTAAAAAAAATAATCTTTTATTTCAACAATAACACGAATGCTCATATGAAAGTAATTCTGTCTGTTTCACAAATAAACTCCTACAGTTATATAAAAGAGAAAGTACTCGAGAGCTGCTGCCGGAAGACACCGCACACATAAGTGCCTGGCGACAGATTTTCAACTTGAGTGTTTTAAATGGTCAAGCGAGTTTAGAAATAGTCCTACTATGGAATACACCTATAAAAATCTATTGACGGATGTATTGATGCCATCATTTCAGAACGGATGTACCTATTTTCCTAATTCGTTTTTACATCCATATATCGCATTACAGCCGGCCGTGGAATAGGGGTAAAATGAAGGCAAGACAAGACAAAACCAATATGGCGACACCTGTGGCTCAATTCAAAATGATTTAAATAAACATTGTGTTCAGTTTTTAAAATGCTACGATCCGAAAATAAAAATCACTTGCATCGTGGTTTCATCAATCCACACAATTATTTTTTGTCGTATTTGTAATTGTCACGACAAGGTTTGTATGAAAGAAAATATTTGAAAACTCGTACGGTTAAGTGAAAAAATAGTATGGGGAACTTAAAAAAAATTGATCGCATTGACAGATTAAACTTCAATTGTTTAGTTGCCATTTTATTTAATTACATGATCGTAATGTAACGGGAGTATTTGGTCTCATTTTCTTTGTTATTTACACCAGTACGAAGGCGACTCGATATAGCTACTAGGATATGAAATTAAATGTTTTTTTTAATACTACAGATAAAACATTTATCTGATAATTCATACAAAATACGTACGATTTAAGTCGAGAGACAAGTAATTACGAGATATGGATGAAATAGCATAGGACTGACTGAATACTACTTACGACGAGGTAACATTGAAAAGGGTCGGTTAAGATATGAGAATCACGGTATCGGCATACCTGTAGAACCGCCTCCGCAGGATACCGCGACCATTATCTAACTTATCAGCTACCGCCGCACCGTATATCTCCATCGACGCTGTGAACACGACCAGCTCGTACCACTGGGACACCTGGAATAGCCACGAGATCATATTACAAGACCTTACTAGAAACAAACATAACAAGAAAAAATACCGGATTTAGTTTCAACACGTTGACTGCTGTCGTGAAATAATAATAAATAAAACTTAGCCTTTTCATTTGAAAATCGTCTATTATAATGTCTTCAATATATATATTATGGATCACTCGCGACTGAGTATGTATCTTTATAAATGACTAAAGAACTATAATGGCTTAGTTGATAGCTTGTTCCGACGCCACGTCGACGAACGTAAGAGCTTTCGGTGAAGGAAAACATCGTATTGAATCCAACAGTATGGTGGTAGGGCGTTTTTGCTAAATCCGACGGGCTAGCTAGCTCCCCAACCACAAGTGGAAAATCTGTCACCAAGCACTTGTTGATCGGTTCCAGCAGCAGGACTTGAGAACCAGTCTCGTCTTGGTTTAACACCGTGTTAGACCTGATCATCATTTAATATCAGATAAGATTGTGGTCCAACGCTAAGACCTATAGAGTATTAAAAACAAAAAAAAAAAAACTAAGTAATCAGAAAGGAACATTCCACTAATATATTTAGCATTCGACATATTACGTCATCGTTATTATTTGTACATTTAAAAAAGTTACTTACAAAGCATGACATGACAAAATACATAAGACATTTCGATAATATTTCGAAACAGGTTTCATTTAATATAAATAATAGGTACAGTTGTTGATATGTAACGGAACTGATTACTACTGATAATAATACGATATTAAATACTTTAATCGTTTGCGAATTCGTAATTAAAAACCTTTTGCATCTACTTAATATCCCGAACCATACTTAAATGACCATTTCGCTCATGTTACACAATAAATATTAGTAAATTCAATACGAAGCTCGTGTAACATTGTAAAATGAAAACGATAAAATAAATCTCGGAATACGACGAGACAAAAGTTATCCATCTCGTTTTAACAAATTTCAGAATTTAATACAAAAAAACAAAGTTCAAACATTATTATAGGAATCTCAAAATTGGTAATTATTTATCCCCAACATAATATGAATTTATACCTAAATTTGTGTTCTGCGCAACTATATACATATTCCGAACGGTCAAAAAGTTTGACGTTGACTGTACCTAATGTAATAATTGTTACAGACCATATACATTTAATATCAGAGTGGAGAGTAAGGCTAGACTGGACTGTGACCGCTGTATATATAGTAAAATACAAACAACTAAGGAAACCAAGCGATTTTTTTTTTTTGAAGCGATGATGGCTTAGTTGGTTGTGTGTTCGGACATAGCGTCGAAAAACGTAGCTTCGAATCCTAGCAACCGAGTCGGAGCTTTCGGTGAAGGAATACATCATGATGAAACCATAGCATGGTGGTAGGGCTTTTTCTAAGTCCGCCTGGCTAGCTCACACCCTCCAGTTTAAAATCTGTCGCCAAGCACCTGTCGGTGTGTTCCGGCAGCTGCACTAGAGAGCCAGTCTCCCTCTAGGTTAAGCGTGACTTACCATTTTAGACAACATCATCGTTTAACATCAGATGAGATTGTGGTCAAACGCTAACCTATAAAGTATATTAAAAAAACCATTACAGCAATGTTTACAACTCACCAGTGTATACTGAACTGCCTATAGCAAGTTCTATAGTGAGTTTATAGATCAGGTTATTACGGTGAGAACTGTGACAATCTTCATTCTCCATTAGTCATGACCGTCCTTACTTTATAAATAAACTAGCGGCCCGCTCCGGCTTCGCACGGGTATAAAATATATAGGTCTATGTGATTCACTGAAAAAATGATTAAAACCGATCCAGTAGTTTTGATTTATTCATTACTGCCCGTGGCCCGCACGCGTTACATTTGGAGTAACCTCAAAAACAGCAGTATTTCTCCACTATTTAATTTATGTTATTATACATATAAACCTTCCTCTTCAATCACTCTATCTATTAAAAACAAAAACCGCATCAAAATCCGTTGCGTAGTTTTAAAGATTTAAGCATACACAGGGATATAGGGACAGAGAAAGAGACTTTGTTTTATACTATGTAGTGATATAGTACATTTTAAAGACTAGACATAAATAAATATATAATCGAAAATATTATTAAATAACTTACTACATCCAAAAAGTAGTCCACGTGCGGCCTTTTGTGTACGAAAAATCTGACCGGGTGTTTGTCTATTGTGACCTTTAGTACGAAGTCCGGCGGCGTGCCCGGCTTCACTGTGGGCCTCAGCATCGCGTCGTGATGCGAATGGATTAACGTCTCATCTAAATCTAGTACCAGCATTTTTCTTCGCACAAGACCTAAAAAAAATTCATAGAAATTTTAATCTGCTTATTTCATACTGATATTTGACAAGGAACGTACTGCTGTGGCTTAACCACAGGTCTGAGTTACTGTTGATTACAAACAGTAACAAAAATGTACAGCTTTGTATATTCACTAATGGAAGTTGAAAGATTTAAATCAGCGGAGTACAATTTCGATGTTTTTTTTTATACTTCATAGGTAAACGTTTTTGACCACAATCTCATCTGATATTAAATGATGATGTGGTATAAGATGGTAAGTCACACTTAACCTAGAGGGAGACTGGCTCTCAAGTGCAACTGCCGGAACACACCAATAGGTGTGCTTGGCGACAGATTTTCAACTTGAAGGTGGTAGCTAGCCAGACGGACTTAAAATTCAAACCATTTACTCTTCTTAATGGATGATAGTCAAAGCTGAGGAAATTTAATAACATGGATGTAAATAGAAAAATATACATTTTTTGGTGTTTACAATTGTATCTATGTCGTAGGCTAGTGTGGAGATCAAGTCAATTCCAACCTTTGCCTATTGGTGAGACGCTTACAGGCTTATTACAAAGTATTGTCACTCGATTCTGTTAACAATATATACTATATATTACGTTTCTTATCCGTGGGGGTTGGATAGGTTCTATAATTTTGTCGCAAATACAGAATGGTGTTTTGTATAGAAATACAGGGGATGCTTTCCAAAGTTAAAAAATACGATAAAAGTGTTTCAAAAATACTTTTTAAAATAGTCAATTAAATTTATATGAGACTAGCTGTTAGCCGCAGCTCCGCATGCGTTTTTTTTTTAATTGTGAATTACTTCTTATAAGATCAGCTACCTGTTAGTGAAAGTTCCGTGAAAAATGGTTCAAACGTTTTGGAGATAGTACTGCAAACAAAGCCATGAGTAAAAGCTAGTCCAAAATAAAAAAAGCGTCAACTACTTTTTATAACGTTAGCTATCTGTCAGTGAAAGTCCCATGAAAATAGGTCAAATAATTTTGGAGATAGTACTACAGACGAAGCCACGGATGACAGCCAGTCTAAAATAAAGTAGCCTATGTCACCCGCTGTAATTTTACCTATCCGTCAGTGAAATTTCTGTCAAAATCAGTCCAGTCGTTTCGGAGATTACCCGGAACGTACAGACAGACAAAAATTTTAAAAATTGTATTTTTGTTATCAGTATCGTGTATACGTTCATGTCCAAACAGTAAAAAGTCGTTATTTTGATATTACAAACAGACACTCCAATTTTATTTATATGTATAGAAGAGGCGAATATAAAGGTTCATGTACGTACTATCGTAGTTTATATTAAAGGCCTCAGTCAAACATAGTATTTTTTGTAACCCAGAAGTCAGACGGTGACGTCTTTTGTTAATAAACAGTAGATTTAGACACAATGATGGCTCAGTACGCAGCGTGCTCGGATACCAAGTCGATTGACGTAGGTTCGAAACTTTGCGCATGAACCGGAGCTTTTGGTGAAAGAAAACATCATGGTGCTACCATCCTCCATGTAGGTGGTAGAGCTACGCTGAAGCTATTACTGGTTTCAGCATGAATGGGTCGGCTCGCCCGACGCGCGGGGTTGTACCACCCTCTCACAGAAAGCCGACGTGAAGTAACAGTGCTTGCACTGTTGCGTTTCGTTCGGTCAGTGAGAGCGCCGGAGGCCCGCATATTTAAAAGGCCGGCAACGCACTTGCGACTCCCCTGGTGTTGCTAGTGTCTATGGACGGCGGTGATCACTCATCATCAGGTGACCCACCTGTTCGTTTATAATATATATATATTAAAAAAAAATACTCAAGTTGAAAATCTCTTACCAAGCACCTATGGATGTGTCTTGACAACTATATTTGAGAGACAGCCGCTCCAGGTTTAGCGTGTTTAACATCATAGACCACATCGGCATATAACATCAGGCGACATTCTAGTCAAATGTTAAAAACTATAAAGTCTTAAAAAAAAACTAGGTTTTTTTTTTATATTATAGTGGGCAAACGAACAGGTGGGTCACCTGATGGTAAGTGATCACCGCCGTCCATAGACACTAAGCAACACCAGGGGAGTCGCAAGTGCGTTGCTGGCCTTTTAATATATGTGGGCCTCCGGCGCTCTCACTGACCGAACGAAACGCAACAGTGCAAGCACTGTTACTTCACGTCGGATTTCTGTGTGTCGGGTGGTACTAACCCGGGCGAGCCGACCCATTCATTCTGAAACCAGTAATAGTTTCAGCGTAGCTCTACCACCTATCTAGTTCTTTTATAAATATTTCGACTCTTATTTAATATTTACTTGTTATCAAAAACGATTAGGTACATATCAGTAACTTTAAATTCGCGAATAATAAAATGTATAGCCGCGAATACAGAAAATGGTCGTAATCATTTTATAGGCGAATACTAAAACTATAAATAAGGAGAATTTTCCCATGTAACATTTCAAAAAAATCATTGGTGGTTAAAGCTTAGTTAATCTGCCTCAGTAGATATACAAAATGACACTTGGAAGAATATGTAGTTACTAATCACGTACTAAAATAAATATCTAGCTACGCCCACAATATTATAAATCAATAGAGAACTCCGTTCAGTCTTTTATCGTAACGGAAACATATATTCCACTAGCTTGTGCTTGTCTCTTCGCTCGAGTGAAAATACATCTTAACTGATCCCTAGGATTATTTTCTGGAAGAAAAGTACCCTGTAGCCTTTTCTGTACCCCTGTGTACTAAGCAATTAAGTCGTGAAAGTGTAACAAGCAAATAGACACACATTCATATTTTATTACATTAGTTGAGATGTTTTACATATAATTTTATTTACTCGGTAATCCGTGAACTTACATATTTGATATCAGGGTTCCATTAAAATCTACATTATAGGGCTACAATATAATATATATTTATATATATATATATATTCATGTTTCAGAAAAAAAAAAGTGGCAATAAAGAATTTCTTTGAAAAACTATTAATTGTTTTACACAGTACATCAACAAAAAGAAGAATGACCCAAAACAATTAATTCGCTCTGATGGCAGAGAGAGAGAGCAAAATATAATAAATTGATACACCAGCACTTTGTGATATAAACTTATTATGCCAATGACTCATTGTGATAACACAGTCCTAGCTGTGCATTCTGATTATAATTAATTGCCTTACTGTTCACTTCTATACCTATAAATCATTTATAATCGTCACTCAGTTGATTACTTCTAGACATACCTATTAGTGGGTTCAATAAAAATGATTTTTGCTGCACTATACAATATTGTAACCACTATCAGAAATTTACGCTATTAGTGTATATTTTTATGTTAATAGGTTTTTTTATTGTTCGATAACAATCTCACTAGATGGCTAGTGATCATGTCATTCAGATGATGTTGCAGATGCAAACACATTGTGTAGTGTAGAGTGCATAGAGAGAACTAGTTCTCAAGAGTAGCCGCTAGCACACTAACAGGCATTGGGCTACTAATTTTCATCTTGATTGTAATAGCTAAATGTCATATCATCATGCTAAGATTTCATCACATTGTTTACTTTGACTGAAAGTTTATTACAGTTTTAAACATAGTTGATTATCATCATTTCTCTTAACAAATCATTGTAATTGTATTTAATTGGGTATACGAGTATAATAAATAAAATCAGGTCCGACTATATAGGGTTATATTGCTCTGGTGCAGGTTAAAGCCAAATAAACTTTATTTCGTTTAGCCTGTAAGAAATCACTTATATACATCATAACTACCATACGGTTGGGAAATGTTTCTGTCGGTGAGAAGAGGTAGCAAAATTGTTAAAATGGGATAAGAAAGAAATATAGTAATTTAATAAGGTGTCCTTTAAAGAATAAAACCAGTTTAAGTTCAAGGACTTAAAAGAAGTATATCTTAATTGTTTAAAAAACCTATCATATCAATTAATTTCTTACACAATTGTCATCCTACAACAAATAACCTGTAGGCGATAGCTGCTCATTAATTATCAAAAAATTTCCCATACATATTCTTAAGTGTACGGATAAGAACATAGGGTAAGGAAGGATAATTAAAGTCAGTCAGTCTCCGAAGGACAAGTCAACTCAACGTTAACACAAGTGAAGCTATTAGAAAAGCAGGTAAACCATAAAAACAAATATTTATAACACAAGATACGTTTTGACATATGTGATCTATACTTAATATTCAGACAAATCTAGTACTAAGATAAAATAGAGCTTTTTAAACTTATTTAGCCTATTACCCACTTCATAAATTAAAAAGTGGATGAACAATTATCAGGATCAAATTGGAAAAGTCATCAAGACAACAGAAAAAGTTAAATTATAATCATATATTGATAAGATTGCGTATGTCAGAATAATTGTTTTTTGTTTTACCTCTGGTTATAATGGACAAGAGTTACAAGTGAGCAAGTGAATACAATTGAAATTCCATACTATGCTTGCTCTATATAAAATGATAAAACAATTTACTAATGTTTCTATGTTTGACATCATTTTTTTCTTGAAATTGAACATGTACATGCAAGCATCTTGGATTGCCCTTATAAATAAATATAATGACTGCGCTCCTGATAGTGAGATGTGTTTCAGGCCTGCATCTCATTGATCAAGTATGGAACATGCAGACGCTTTTCTAGAATATAACATACTCATTTCGACATGAAAAAAGAAGAAAAATTCAAAAATATATGTCAGAATTATCATAAAATTATTGGCACCGGAAACATATACCGCTTAATATTTTTAATATGCTCCTGGTGGAACTTATTTACAGGGTTCCATCAGTCCCTTCACATCACTTTAATCTCGTTTTGTACAGCATTTCTGACTTAAACTTTCTAGTTTTTTTTTTGGTCAATACACCACCATCATTACTATAACAGATACTCCAATAGTTTCCACAAATACAGACAAAATTATATTTGTATACAATAAATTCTTTCTATTTCTAGTATAATAATACTCATATATAATTTTTTTTCAGCATGAATTTCACTAGTAAGAGAAATAACGCTAGATTACTAATATGAACTTTTACCAGCACAAGATGTTTCAATTTATCATGTAAACTGAACATATAGGAGTTTACATTCATAGATAATAAGCTTCTTGTTTATACTTTATCATAGGTTTTTCATTATGACTTGGAGAAATATTATATCACAAATGTTTACAGCACCCTTATCAGGCGGACATGGAAGTCAGCTAGTGTTTTGTTTATCACAATAAATTATGTATGTGAAATACGAAATCGCAAGATAACCACCCACATTTCTTAGATAAAAGTACACGGTCGACTGTCGCCGAGTAACGTAACAACAAATATGATAAAATTAAATGATAAATACTCACTCAGCCTGTGTCTAGATACCGGGGAAAGGGGATAAATCTCATACTTGACAGATTGATATTGGGCCAACTGAAAATCAAACAGCACGTGAAATTTACAGAAGCTCCTAAATATGTTCTTTAATGTACATAAACACAAACGTTATATTAACATGTTATTCATATTTACCGCTCGATATTGCTTCTTAAACATATAACAAAAACAACTCCATACTTTTGATGCTAGTAGCATGAACGCGCGAAGGCCCATTTGCAACCTTTTCAGCATTTGAATAGTCTAAAAAATTATTACTAATACACAAATACGCTTAGTGTTAAACGAGGACTGTCTTAACGGGATCATTGACGGCGTAATCCAAAACAAATTCAATTAAATCAACTGCCGAAAACATCTAACCCGCCATGACATAATCGACCCAATTCTCGTACCATAAACCAAATAGACGTAGACGTAACCTTCCATTTGTATATTGCTTTATTGTCAATGGAAATAGTGACGTGGTACCCTCTAAATTAAAACCGGTTTTTGCGAATATAAATATTTTTATATAATGTCTATGACTTAAAAAGTAAAAGGTCAAAAAACCAGTAAAAAAATCTTACAATTTGTTACTTTGAACCTTTTTTCAAATGTAACCATCCAAAAAGTAGATTAAAAAGATTAATTAATTACGTACAGTGTTTTGAAAATACTCTCAAATATTAAATCGTTTTAAATTATATTATATATATGTAGCATTAATACAGTTCATTTAAAAAATGAAAGCAAATATGATTGCAATTGTTGTATATAGTTGCTGCTTATAAACCTGTTCGATTTTTTTATTTAATACTTATAAAATAAAACACTGAAATTATAATATTTAATCTAAGATAATATACGTTATTTATTACATTATTTTCAAAGCGTGAATCATTTATATCAAGTGAAATTCTATTTATTATAAAGAACTTCCCAATAAATTCTGGATAATTTAATGTATGTTCGCAAAAACTTTGATAAGCTGGAGTTCGTAAAATACAGGCATGATTTAAAGACTAGAAACTGTGACAATCTGGTCGTTCCATGTTTTAGACTCAGTAAAATCAGTAACAGTTTTTTAGGTAATAGTGTTAGGTTTTATAACAAAGTATCAAAGCATATTACCGATTTGCCAGTCTTATAAGTTTAAGTGCCATGTTAAGTGGGTTTTGGTGTCAAAGGGCTGTTATAGGGTGGATCAATATGTGAACGATGGTGATGTCTGGAATTGACTCCTTTCTGTGCATCCAGTAAAATCGATTGTAATGTATAATGAATTTTAATAACATAAGTATATGTTAAAAAGATAAACCCGATCGAGTTTCTTGCCGGTTCTTCTCGATGACTGGGATGTATTCTGAACCGGTGGTAGTTTTGACGTTCATAAGCGCCTTCTTAGGGCCTAAATTGAATAAAGTATATTTTTATTCTGATTTATAAAGAAATACATAAAAGAAGATACATTTATTATTACTTAAAATGATTTATTATATAGTATGTTTATTAATAACTTTAATATCTTTGACATTATTACATTCTAGTGTTTGGAAAAGTTGAGGTAAGCCAAAATATAGTAAACGATGTAACTTAAAGGCTATACTTATTTTTTAATAATAGTCATTCAAAATTAATTTTATAGCAAAATATTAACATTAAACACGGTTTCAACAATTAATTACTGTACTAAATTAAGGAAACCAAAATAAAACCATTTTATTGTCTATTTCTTAGTTGGATCAATATATAGGTACCTATAATAAATAAATTAATCATGTAAAAGTGTAAATGAAGTAGTAAATAATCATAAAACATGTCTACAAAAAATATTTTATTTATATTAAAAACAATCTTAATATAATCTATCGTCTTAGACATACTTTCATAATCAAATAAAACTTTAGTCCTTAATTTTGATCCCATAGTACTTATTTTCTCTGCTTGCATTACCTACAATAAACTCGAGAAGTTCTTTGCCTTATAATGTTTAAAAAGATAAATTAAAGGAATCATTAGCGCACAAGGCATATTTAATACAGTTTTTACAATGCGTTCACACGTGCTTATCCGTGGTAATTTACATAATGGCTTAATAAGGCTTTAGATAAAAAAAAAAACTTATTAAAATGGGAAAGTAAGTATTACATTATTGATTGATAAATGAAATTAAAAGTTTTTTCGGCAGTCCGAGACAAAAGCCAGGCCCGCTGGGTGGTTGTGCGTTGATACCGCGACGGTTCATACGACAAGTGTGCTCTTCCAGACGTGAAAAGACTTCGTTTGGAACTCTTCTATACATGCGTGAGGGACTCTCGAGCTCAGCGCTCCATAACTTCTCCGCTACGGCACTAGCTCGTGGCCACACTCTGTCATCAATATCGACACTATCAGTAAATGTTATAAAAAGAGAAAGTAGATTCTCACATGTGCCTAACTTTTCTGAGTTACGTAATAGAATTTGACGATTTTCACTATCACATGTCCCATGGGGAGAATATCATCCATCACGAAGGTATAAATACATATTATATTAGAGAACAGGAAAAATCGATGTTTTATAATTAGTGTACTCGAGTATTCTTTTTATTCACCCTTATTTACTATCCAGACACTACCTACCCAGCCAAGTATATTAAGCCAAGTATTAATTAATCGTATACCATAGCATATAATCATTCATCATCATCATCTTACCCTTATCCCACTTGAGTAGGGTCGGACACAACATGTTTTCCTTTTGCACTCTCCCCTGTCAGATGTCATCTCAGTATTCACACCTTTTATACACATATCATTTTTCACACAATCCATCCACACCTTTTTCAGTCTTCCTCTACCTCTGTATCCGTCCCACTTTCAAACTAAAAACTTTTCTTATTACATGACTTTCATCTCTTCTCATAATATGCCGGTACCATGCTAACCTATTACTCCTCAACTTCTCTGTCACTGGTGCTATTTTCAAATTTCCTCTGATATACTCATTCTCAATCTTATCCATTCTTGTTACACCACACATCCATCTTAACATTCGCATTTCTGCCACATGTAATCTTTTCTCATCCGTCTCTTTCATTGCCCAGCACATATCCATGTAACACGACTGGTCTGATTATAGTATTTAAGGTAATTCGATATGATTGTTATTATTAGGTAAGAAAACTACACTGATTGCACAAAAAACATACATAATATCATAGTATTCTTTTATGATCACATACGTAATAATAAAAAAGTAATTACTGGAACGCGACACTCTTTGTCAGATAGAGTAAACATTGTTGATGTCGAGTGGATCCGAGTAAACCCAATTCAACGTCTCTGACCAAAGGGTCGCTTTCGAGCATTGTTCAACGCGGCTAAAGAAGTTTACATTTCCAAAAACTTTCTATCAAACCAGTTCACAATTTTACACGAGTACTACTTCTCTAGTGTAGAATAAGAGTGCCACTACTTCTACTATACTTTCACAGTACTTGAGAACACTAATCTCACCTACTAATGACGTTTATGTCGTTGACAACCTCCCCCCACATACAAGCTTCGCCTCCGACAATATTTTCGACATTGGCGGTCGGGCTGTACCAGCGCACCATCTGCCGAGGATCTGCTAAGTAGAAATCCGTCCAGTCTCCACCACTTTTCAGATGGTCGAGGTACCACGCGGCAGAGTAGAGAACTTTGTGACCTCTGGCTAAAATCTGTAATAAATATGGTTTTATAATCCAAGAGGCAGCGTTGGTTTCAACTTCTCTTTCTCGCTCTTACAGCACGTTATGCAATGCCGTTATCTCTTTCACTTTCATCTATGAACTGTCGTTAAAATTCATACTTTTTAACGCATACTATTATTCCTCACATAATTCACTCATAACTTATGCGATCTTCCCCTACTACTATTTTTTGTCAATCGTCATAATTCAGTACCGTAATAAGTAAATTAGAATTCTCGATACTGGGCAAAGATGTAACTACCTTGGATCAAGGAGGACAGCTTAATTCATCATATAACTCATATAACTAACGATATTTGTATTTCTAAGTAACAAAGAAGACATCTATTTATTATTTACTGTTTCTGGCTTCATCCTCTCAAAGTTGTATATCTTGTCAATATCCAGCAACCAAAAAAATTCGAGGCAGTCATAAGGCCTGCCGATAGAAGTGAAAACTATAGAATAAGTGTGTTCTTTTTTGAATTTTTAAAGCAATTATTGTCTGAATTATTAAACTATCATAATATGTAAATTGAAAGTCTGGCTCTTACATCTATTGGCACTCCGAACAATAATGAATATAATGATCTACAGAAGCTCAATACAAAATATCAATATTACATGTACCACATAGTCTAGCGCAAGCGCAATATGTCATTAGCATGTCGAGGTTATTAGTGACGCCAACCGCACGCTATTACTCAACCAACAAATAAAATCGTTTAACATGGCTAAATAAGTGTTCACTTCAAAAATAAAAAGTCGGTTGAAAAACAGAAGAAAAAAACATACTACACTAGAAACTCATACAGACACTCGGAAACTTCATTAATACTCTAGCACATGATATTATTTCTAAGCTACACAGTACAAGATGTCACCCGCCGTACTTGTCCGATACATTCTCTCGATTGAAGTCAGTTACCTCAGTGAGCTTATTTGTTATTTTACTTACATTTGTTAACTCCCGTACTTCACCATACGGCTTCCAAACTTGAACGAGAGTATCGTTTGAAAGAGGCACGTCTTCGTCGAAGACTTCCTGTGAATCAAAGTTTAATGATATTAATAGCTGGTTGTATACGTCTAATTGCTTGGGAAAGGCAACATATCGGGAGTTATTGTATTTTTACGCGTAGAAGGTGATTTTCAAATAAATTTCCTTAGTGCTATAGAAGTCTCATAAAGAACTCCTATGCAAACTATTACGCTTCTAGCTTCTAGATTCATAGGATTTAGCTATATACTAACTGTACTTCAGCCCTAAAAACTTTATTAAGTAGACATTAGGGTTACAAAACAACAAGCCCATTCGAGATGACTTCAATTTCTCAACACATTAAAGTTTTTCAATCTTAATTCCATTATTCTTCAGAATGCTTGAATTACGTATATTTGATTTGGATACAAGAGTAAACAGGGCAGGAGACAGGTTAATATATAACTAGCAACCATCCGTGACTTCCTCTGCGTTTTTATATTTATAAATGATGACACAATACATTATAGTGGTCTAACTCTAACGATGTATGCAACCCATGCGCATATAGGCTCTTAGAAGGTAGGATTTAATTCAATTCACTTGATATTTATTTATCGTTACATTTTGTTCAATTTAAACAATCTATATATATATCAAAGTCAGGTTTGGTCAAACATTTATAACTCAAGAACGACTGTACCGTTTTCATCATCATTGAGTTTTTGAATTTATCTTCACCCCAAATAGCAGAATAACTATCAAAATATCCAAAAAATCATATAAAAAAGAATATTATCATGATAAATTATTTACCTTGGTAAACTTTTAGTAATCGTTTTATTGCATTAATAAAAATCATAAATTAAGTTTAGCCAAAAATTAACATGACATTCATTTACTGTTAGGTGGTACGAAGTACGCCGGCTCAGCTGGTATATTAATAAATCATAGTCTATATGTTGATTTGATGTATAAATTACATTAGTATAAAGTTTCATCAAAATCCGATAGTAGTTTTATCGTAAAAGACTACCAAAGATCCATCCATACTCACAAACTTTTTTTTTTTTTCGAAATGACCTAGTGTTTTAGCCTGGCAAGGCCACTACAGATTCACCGGACTACTAAGGGAAGCGCTTAAGGCACTCACCCGATTGTCCTCACAAACTTTCTTCTTTGAACTATTATTAGGGTTACAGAATCGTATCACTCACCTGCCATACAATCGGTATCGATTTCCCTTCCAGTAATGGTATAACGTTTTCCATGAATAAAGCGTGAAGCTTAGCTGCTGACGTCATATTGTGCTGTTTCATGTACTCCTTGAGGTCAGGATTTGACGCCCTATGTTTAGAATTCACATTTATTCACTCAAGTTCAGGAATGCTCTGGGGCAGTCTTATGTTAAAAATATACTAGAAATTTTAACAAAAAATCAAACTTGTCTTAAAAAAATTACTCTAAAAAAAGCCACAAGATGACTTTGATCATAGTTAGGTATATTAACCTAGTCTAGGATTGTCATAAACCTACTACTCTGCCAGTCACTACATTTCCTATTCAATTTAAAGAAGATCCCGGGTTTTTCTTTGAAATCTAACGTCCGGTGCTAATGGAATAAAAAAATAATTTTCCAAGCCGAATCAGAAATGAAGAAGTTCTGAGGTAACAAATATTAGAAGAGAAATGCGACCAAATTGAGAACCTTCACATTTTAGAAGTAGGTTATAAAGAAGCCTTTAAATAGTGTCTAACTAGGATACGTGATGGCTGAATATTTTTTTTTTTTTTTATATTATCGGGAGCAAACGAACAGGTGGGTCACCTGGTGGTAAGTGAACACCACCGTCCATAGACACTAGCAACACCAGGAGAGTTGCAAGTGCGTTGCCGCCCTTTTAATATATGTGGGCCTCCGGCGCTCTCACTGACCGAACGAAACGCAACAGTGCTTGCAAGTGCAAGTGCAAAAATAACGGTGACAGCCCAGAGTTCTACAATACGCCGGCAGCCCTAACCGCCATTTTGGTTCATCCAGTAATGCGAAAATCAAAGAGCGAGTCACTATTATGGATTTATCATCATGTGTATGGTGGCCATCCAGTCGACTACAGACACCTACTAACCCGCCTGTTTACTAAATATACATAGGATTACACAGGAACGTGACATATCTAAGTATACTATTTTGGTCGTGATCCAGTCTGACGCAATTGCCAAATCCTACCTTGTGTAGTTGAAAGACTACTGCTAAACGTGTATCAGTGTTCTTTTAGATAAGTTTGAGTACTTTCGTCTTTGCTACCTTAGCATATTCAACTTCATCATAACATACATTGCATGCGATTCAACTCGAGGATGGGTAGGTAGTCGGATGGATTTAGAAAAAGGCCTACCGCCATGTTTTACTTCACCGAAAGCTTCGGCTCATTCGCAAGAATTCAAACCTATGCATTAGACGCCGTGTCTTAAAACTCTAACTTCTGAGGCATTATCGTTACAGTTATTGATATCGCAAAAAGACCCGACTAAAGCCACCCAATAATAGGTTACCAATCCTGTGGACTGATTTGGAATGCTCGTGTACCAGTTGCCAACAACTCTTCGTAGCAGAGCACAGTAGCGCGAACGCTGCCTCTTAGTGGCAGAAATAGATGCTACTTCCACAGTCGAACTTCGAATGAATTTGCTATTTTTATCTTTCATAATTTTGCTTGATACAATATTTTAACTCTACACATGGTATTTAGCTAAAACCACAGAGGAGAAGAAATTATAGATCATAAAAGAAAAAGTAATGAAGTTACTCACCAACAAGATAAGTCGACTTCGTCGCCGCCTACATGAAAATATTTATCAGGGAACCATTCCCTAACTTCCTGGAATAAGTCTTGTAAGAGCTTGTAGGTGGCATTGTTCGTTGGGTCCATCGGACCTAATCCTACGTACTCGTCGCCTCTATAGCATTTTGTAAGGATGCTGGGGTAAGCTACTCCCCATGAGCTCGTGTGACCTGAAATTATAAACGAGAAAGTTTATGAAGATTGAGGCATCTTCGTTACTCTTTCACGCCAAAAATATGAAACCGATTTTAATCAGACTAAAAGAGAGATTATAATTTGTAAAGATATTCTTTAAGTTTGACAAAATATAACGATAACTGTCCACTAAGTTTGAAGGAGTTTTTGGCGGCATCTTAGTCTGTCATGTAGGTAGTGGCTTTTGTATATTACTAGCAGGCGCGGCGGACATTGTCCTGCAGTCCGGTAGAACTGTAGTGGCCTTACGAAGCCAATAGTGTAGGACAGTTCGAAACAAGAAAGCGTTGTCCTGCCCTGATAATAAAAAAATATATGATGTGCATAAAACGTTTAAGGCGGCTTAACTTTTTCCGATTCTTTCAACAATTATTATTATATTTCAACCAATTTACAACAAAAAAAATCTTGACAAATTATATATATATACCTTCCCCGTAAATTACTCTATCTATTGGTTGAAGTCCGCATTACAATCCATTCGAGTAGTTTTTGAGTTTATCTCGAACATCCATACAGACAGACAGACAATCTTGTGTTATTTCACTATATGTTTTGTAATATTGGTTGCATTTTACGTAATATAGCCCGGTTATTGTGCATAAGTGAAGTAGACAGAAAATAATACAACGGAGCATGAGATGCCACAAAATCTCCATAAAACGTTCTAACAAGGGGCGTTATCATCATGTTAAAACATTGAATTTGTCACAAGACACCTAGAATATTATTGCCTACTTGACAAATGCAGTTATAATTTACAGGAATGGTTACCATAATTAAAAAGAAAAAAATTGTGTGTACTTATGTACACGCATTAGAAGCTATACTTCTTTGGCGTAACAAGATAAAAATTACAATAAGCACATCACAAATCACGAAATAGTGTCAAAGTAATTGTCCAAAACTCCAATACAAAAAAAAAGGTTTTATTTTGGTACAGGAACTCAGATGTCATGTGTGTGACCTTTCTGTAAAAGTTCGATGAAAAGAAAAAGAAACAAAAGAAAATTAAAATATTGACTATAGCTAAGTTCAGGGTGTCGGTTTTTCGTGACGGCGTGCGCGCGCATCGTAAACATTTACTCTCATCATTTTCCCCTAACGCGCCAAAAGAAACATAACCTCAAATGTGTATTAGTTGAAGTTACGCAAAGATATGGTGTCATCATCATCATCCAAGATGTAAACGAAAACGCGTGCAGCTGCTAGTTTATAACTAATATTCTAAAAACAGTTCAAAATCTGTAGATAGGTAATGTGTATTCAATTATTACCTGGAACGTCAAATTCTGGTATCACGCGGACGCCCCTCTCGTTGGCGTGTCTGATGACAATCTCGATGTCCAATTTGGTGTACACAAACGATGGATGGTACGCACCAAGCCGACTACAAATAGACAAAAATAAAAAGAAAGAAAACCTTTTATTTGTAACATAAGTAGAATAAAGGAAAGTGCAAACACTAAATTAAAAAAAAAACCGACATCAAAGAATATCCTCTAACAAAAATTCGTCAGATCATCTTTGACCATAGTTAAGAACCCATTCATCCTCTAACAAAAATTCGTCAGATCATCTTTGACCATAGTTAAGAACCCATTTAGTCTTGGATTGTCATAAACCTACCAATACTTAAATTACATTAATTTTTAGGAGCTCTCCCTGGTGTGTCCTCGAAACCTAACGTCCAATGCTAATGTTTTTTTTTCCCAAATCGTTTTATAAATAAAGAAGTTCTGAGGTAACAGACATTAAACAAAATACAATCGAATTGTGAATTTACAGTCATTTACTATATTTTTCTATCAATGTACAGAGACTAAACTCTTCAAGACATCACCATCATTCACGTTGTTTTAGCCGATGTGAGGTTTTATTGTGACGTCTCAAAAGTGCAATTGCTTAAATGTTTATTGAAAGTACATTCATTTAAGAGCTCCCATATAGCACTGATAATAGGAAAGTGATTTTTTTTGTAAGCCCTAGCGCTAGGTTACAATTATCTAATCCAATGACTCAGACGGAAGATAAACTTCTATAGAGAAACGTAATGATAGAGTTTACTATGGTCCTAGGATTTTAAATTATGCGCACACTATCTATGGAGACATATTTGGAGAACTCTCCCCCTCCTTACGACGTCTGTTGATGTTTTTTTTTTTTTTTATAGGTAAACGTTTTGACCACAATCTCATCTGATATTAAATGATGATGTGGTCTAAGATGGTAAGTGACGGTAAAACATAAAGGGGGACTGGCTCTCAAGTGCAGCTGCTGGAACACACCAACAGGTGCTTGGCGACAGGTTTTCAACTTGACGGTGGTAGCTAACCAGACAGACTTAGAAAAAGCCCTACCACCATGCGAAGTTACAAGTCTCTCACATTGCCGTGAAGCCGGATCCAGCTTTTCCATTACTTTTAGCTTATCATCGACGTATTGTCTAGCGCATCAGTAATGTCATTAAGAAGCTTATTACATAATCTAATGCCGTTATTCAGAATAATTCCTCAATTATGATCCAGTTATAAAATGTCATTCCAACCTTAAATCGGGAAACTTTTCGCTCTGATAGGGAAAACTCTGATCGTCAACGATATGCCAATGGAGTACGTTCATTTTATTCATGGCCATCGCGTCAATGTTTTTCAGTATATTTAACAATGAGAGGTAGTGGCGTGACGTATCCAGCAGAAGTCCCCTGTGTGCGTATCTGGGGTAATCGTATATATCCGTCGAGTTTATACGTAATTCCTGTAAACATTAGAATATTATGTGGGATTTAAGGACATAAAAAAACATAGCCTTACATCATTATGTTCTAAATTTTCATCTTCTTGGATTTATAAACGGTTTATCGAAACATAGATTTTCTTTTAAAACGTGTGCCAGTTTTTATCTCCAATTCCAATTCATAAGCACTCAAGTAAATACCACTTAAGAGAAGCGTCTGATTTAAATAACTTTTCAACATCGTAACGGATTTTTTGGTTTAGGGATACCTAAAATTTCTGCTGAATGAAGTTAAAATATTATTATTATTTATTTAAAAGGCCGGCAACACACTTGCGACTCCCCTGGTGTTGCTAGTGTCTATGGACGGCGGTGATCATTTACCAACAGGTGACTCACCTGTTCGTTTGCCCCCTATAATATAAAAATATATATATATATATATATAGCAATTTAAAATTGTAATTTATTTAACCTTAAGTTGTCTCAATGTTATACATATAATATAATATGTATTTATACCTAAATTTGTGCGCATCTAAATTCTTATAGTTATGGATAATTGGCATGATGACAGATTTTCAACTACTGTCCTATAATACTCTAGAATATATACTATTTTCAAAAAACATAATATTTTTGGAGAAAACGAAGATTTTTTACAAAATAAACGCAAATGGAATTTTAAATTTAAAATGCGTGCCAAAACGCTTGCCCTTGTCATGGCATCTGCTTATGACGTCATGATATTGTAAACAGTGAGCACAGAAGGAGTGAACTACAGAGTACTTTATGACATAGATTAGAACTTAATGTGAACAAAGCAACAAATTAGTTATTTTGCGTTATAAATACGAATGTGTATAAGTGGTTTGCGGTTGCTCAGTGCATTAATACTTCAATAAAATATAATACTATAATATATATATAATAAAAGTATCAACAGCCCTAGAACAAAGTGATGTTTGCTGAAGCGTGACGTAATTCACTCTGATTGGTGTTCAAGATAAGATGGCTGATTGCTGTATTTTATAGTTTTATTTTATTAAATAAATTATCAATCTCAACCCGAATATAAAAATAAATACATTTTTCCTAACCTATTCATACGGTTCTATGGGATAAACAGATTACTTTTGTAATTCGTGATTACTGTCATCATACCAATTACATGAATTTGCTCTTATAACAGAAACGAGAACAGATATTAGGTATTAAATAGTATGTCAAGATGTATTTACCCTGTAATCGCTTGTGAGATAGAATAGTTGTGTCCAAGTTTCGAAACCTCTTAGCATGCCCCATATTGTTGCGCTTTTTAGTTTCGACATCGGTGCGACAGTCAAGTTGTCTATAATAATATCAGAATCATTATCTACTAGTGTTTACACCACTTCGTTACTATTTAACAAATCTTATGATTATTGTGCTAAGTGTCTCAACATAGAGAATATTTTCGCGCTATCTATTTTGCTATAACTCAGCTGAATATATAATATATATATACTAGCTGACCCCGGCGAACTTCGTAACGCCTAACAGTCGATTTTTTAATACTTATTCTGCTATTCGGGACCATCGTATAAATATTGATATTTTTACGATACTAACGTCACTCAATTGTTTTGCCTTCCCGGAACCTCTCCACTAACACTTAAGCTTTATAATATGGTATTAAAGTTCAAATTGACTTTTAAGTATTATTACGAATCATTTGTATGGGAGTATAGAAAAGTGTCGTTTTAAGACTTTTCCAGGTAATTTTTAAAATGTTTCTTTCCGTAACATCCATCCTCGTACTTCAAGGAATATTCTTAAAAAAATAATTAGCGAAATCGGTTCAGCTGTTCTCGAGATTTGCGCTTAGCAACACATTCAGCGATTCATTTTTATATTATAGATATTTTGAAATAAACAATTACAAATAATAATAAACACTTCAAGAATCGCGGGTACAGATAGTCACCTATATAAATTTAGATCATAATGCATAATAATACTTTATTGTCACTGTTAGCTTATTTACAAAATTAATAGGACATATTCGCAGGCGCAACAATTAAAAATAAGTCATCGCTTTTTGTTACACTTATTCAACGGCCTCGAAACTTCCGAGGTATTTTGCATTTTAATTGGTGGAAATTGTATAGACGTAATGAGAGCAAAATTTATACGTATTGTTTGTCACTTAAAGTATTTTTTTCAACGCAAAAATAACAGACATAGGTACATAATAGCCCAAACATAGTTGTAAACGAAAAGATATAGACAAGTGATAGAACAAGATAAAAGTCCGCTTGCGATGCGATGCATGCGATCTCTGAATAATGGTACTGTAGTGTACTGGTTATATATAAATATGTATTCATAATCTCGAGGGCTATGGAGATAGACAAATGAATATCGAGTGGGCTGGCGTCCCTTTAATATAAGTTGTGAAAATTAAAGAATATAAATAAATATTACAGTTACAAAGTTTACAAGTATTATTGGGTGTCTATTTAGACAGTAGAGTGGTAGTTTGTGTACTGACTACTAGTGGACTGTAAATAGTGCGCATATAGTGTTCGTGTTTAAAGTATTTTATCGTACTATAAGCCATTTTCAGTTATGCCCATAATTAATTAAATTCCAAACAAAATATAGGTAGATAAGTTTGAACTGTTATTAAATGGAACGCGCTCTGTTTTGCAGTTTATCTATATTCGGGTTATTGAAATTTTTTCTAAAAACAATGGAAAATAACACAATCATATGAACTCGGAATAAAACGCAATGAAAACAGTCTAATCAATTCTTTACACTACACATATTTTTTTAATTAAGTGTAAAACCGATTAAAAACGCATTATGTTAATGAATTGTATTGATGTCAAGAAGCGTCCAATGTCTATATGCCCTTATCGGCTTCACAAATATTTACTTACGAGTGGTTAATTGTTATCTATAGTAACATTATAAAGTTCTAGATATTGTTTTTTTTTTTGTTTGTTTGAATCTCAAGAAATGACAGTAACATTTGAAAAAATATTTTTCCATTGCGTAGTAGTTTGTAGAAAAAGGTCATAGGTTATCTTATATTATGCGATGAACCTTGAGAGCAGATCTGTGGCATGTAAATTGTAACTGAGAAAGTATCCTAAGCAGACACAAGTATTAGTACGGGCCGTGTCAAGCCACGCGGCGTATCGAGACGGACGCGCGACGGCACGGTGTGTTGCTCATTCAAGGAAAACCGAATAATACCGAGAAAGTACGAAGTGTGAATACTTATGTTAATGAGGTACCATGACACATAGCTCACAATACTTGATCGGTTCTTACGCATTACGCGTGCTTTATTTGTCTAGAAAACAATGAATAAGAAATTTTACTTACAGCTCTCGTCCATACCGAAGTATGGGACATCCTCGCACGGGCCGGTCAGCTCCAATTGCAACTTTCTAATAGTCCCTTGGAACCGCTCATCATCGGTGGCTTTATCATCAAGGCTTCTTTTCTGATGTCTTGTACTATTTAATGCATAACGCCGAGTCATACGATGCATGTCTCGGACGAGGAACTGATGTCTCTCCACCGCCTTGGTTAGGATTTCGCATTTTTCTAATGGCACCTGCAGAATGATGGCCACTTTTTATGTTTACTATTACTTGTGGTCGAGAAATGCTTATCCAAGTACCGAAGATAAAAGCCCTCTGGAGGCAATAACGATTGTCAAGATAGGAAGGAAGAGTCGGGTCGACGATTGAAGGTAACCCAATGCAGGTTAGGAGGTTATCAGTTATACAATTTATATTATAGGACTTGGCGAAACACTATAGACTGATTTTCGGGTATATATTAACTTTGCTCTCGTATTAAATCTTATTTATATTATGAAAAGGAATGGTTGCTAAGATACAGGAATGTTTGTTGCACTTTCCCGAAAAAACTACTGAACGGCTTTTGGTTAAACTCTACAGTAAAGTAGTTTATACATTGGAATAACATATAAATTATAATTTGTAAAGATCTTATTTAGATTAGCCAAAATATAATACTAAGTATCAAATAAGGTGGACAAAACTCTGCCTTCCGAGAGCTATTTTGGCGCGCACTACATGAACTGTTATAGTTATGTATAGATATATACGAAGAGTAATGCCCGGTTTCTGAAGCCGTCAATAGCCATTGATTCAATAAAGCTATCCATAAGATAAGCGGCGTTTAACTGGCAATGCGTTTATGACGGGTTACACAACGAATAATGAAAACACAACGTGCCGTCTAATAACTATAAAATCAATGACTAGTTCTTTGATATTCACTAGACGGCTCTTTTTACCAAGTGGTGTATGAAATTCATTTTATGATTTCAATTCGACATTAATTGCTGTTTTATTGCTAACAGTTTTTTTTTCAATTTCAATAGGTGGCATGGCGGTAGGGCTTTTACTAAGTCCGCCTGGCTAGCTACCACCCTCAAGTTGAAAATCTGTCGCCAAGCACCTGTTGGTATGTTCCGGTAGCTGCACTTAAGAGCCAGCCTCCTTCTAGGTTTAGCGTGACTACCATCGTAGACCACATAATCATTTAACATCAGATGAGATTGTGGTCAAACGCTAAACTATAACGTATATAAAAAAAGATGTTAGGTATAAATTTTGTATGATGATTTGTTACATAGCTGTTTCTTACAGACTGTGAAAACTGAACCCTCATTCCCAAAATGTCAAACACTATAAAAACTTTGGTTTTGTTATTGCGGAAATGGTATGATTATCATGCTTAGTAGTATTATTTATTATAAGGTTATTGATTTAGTTACATTTTATATACAGCAATCCTGTTGAAATCATTATTCGTATGTATTTTATAAATAGATAAAAAAAAATATAGGTACGGCAATGAAGCACGGAAACGGTATTAAAATGATAATGACACAGTTGCTAAAGAATTTGTGTCGATAAAAAATAAACATAAAATGATTTCGATGTACAGACATTAGAAATTATCTATAGTATTTTTATACTGAAATACGATGAATTCTCGGATCCGCTTATTCATATTCTGGAATATAATAAACAATAATTTAAATAACATTTGTGCTAAAATCAGTATACCGACACAAAGAAATCAGGTTTTCAGGTTAAACGGTTTGGCAGATTAAACGTCAAATAAAACTTATCGAACAGATAAACGTGCATTATTGGCCGGTTAAGTTAAACCGACGTCAACTGACATATATAGTATGATTGTGCGTCCAGAAACCCAATTTGACAAGTTATCGAACTGATAGCGCTGTTCAACAGATAAACTACAGTTAAAAATACTTCAGAAACCGGACATTAGAGCTACTAGTCCTCGATGACGTATATTTAATACCGGGAATATATATTAGGCATTCCATATTTTAAACTCAGTAAGGCTGATTACATTCTCTAGGTATTATTGTTTGGTTCTAAGATTATTTTACTACTGATTTACCGGACAGTAATTTCAAGCGCTATCTTAAGCGGGTTTTACTATCAACAGGTAGTTATAGGTTGGAACCTTAGATGAATGATCTGTGTACATTTAAAAAAATAATAATGATTTGTATAAATAAAAAAAATGTATACATGTAAGCAGAAAGATAAACTAGATGGATTTTATTGCCCTCTCTTTTTCATGACCGAATTGTCTTCGGTTCGGATTCGGATCGGTGGTAGTCATATTTTTGAAGGGAAACTTCTTATAGGATGGCTTTGGAATAGTACTGATACGCAACCGTTTTATGTGACGAAAAGTGGTGGGGGTAATCACTGTGTCTGGTTGAGTGTTGAAAACATCGGATCTCTTCCGATAAACGAAGTTAAGCAATGAATGTCGGGCGCGGTCAGTACTTCGGTAGGTGACCACCTGGGACCACCGCGTTGCATTGGCTTTTTATTTGTTGTACTTTTTTTAAAGAGGTTTTCACTTGTTTCGTGTGTTCATAAGCTAACACGCTTTTTTTAATCCTCGCTTTTTATATACACATTATAATGTCTGAAATGGAGGGTTTAGAACGCGTTGTACATTTACGTTGATATCTTAAAGTTTCGACTTGATGGTGGTATAATTACATTCATTATAACCTATATATAGATACGATGCTACGATGGATTTTTTATTTTATATTATAGGGGGCAAACGAACAGGTGGGTCACCTGATGGTATGTGATCACCACCGTCCATAGACACTAGCAACACCAGGGGAGTCGCAAGTGCGTTGCCGGCCTTTAAAATATGTCGGCCTCCGGCGTTCTCACTGACCGAACGAAACGTAACAGTGCAACCACTGTTACTTCACGTCGGTTTTCTGTGAGAGGGTGATACTACCCCGGGCGAGCCGACCCATTCATGCTGAAACCAGTAATAGCTTCAGCGTAGCTCAACACCTACAAAATGTGTTTTGTAACCAGAATGGATAATATTAAAAATGAGTGAAGTCGAGGAAGTTTGATTTTTTTTTCGAACTGTCTACACTGTTAACCTGGCAAGGCCTCTACAGTTTCACCGGACTACAAAGGAAGTTTGAAAATAGCATCAGTGATAGAGAACTTGAGGAGTAACAGGTTAGCGTGACACAGGCATGTTACAAGAACAGATGAAAGTCATGTATCTAGAAAAGATTTGAGTATGAAGGTGAGCGGATATAGGAGAAGGGGAAAACCGAAAAAGCTAAGGATAGATTGTGTGAAAAATGAGATGTGTATAAAACTTAAAAGGCGTGAATACTGAGATGACACCTTACAAGGAAATCATGTTGTAGCGACCCTATTTAGATGGGAAATTGTTAAGAATAGCTTTCTCGGGGCCTATATTTAGTTATTATAAAGTTTTGTATTTATTTTGATCCACTGCTATATTCAATCGTTATTGTTAATTAATTTTAACCAAACTTAAAAATATAAGAGTTAATTATAAATCTTACGAATTATAAATCTTACGAATTATAAGTATATCTCAAAAATAAAATAATAATTAATCAGAATTAGGAATACCGTTTTACCTAGCGATTTTATTACTTAAGGTTAGCATTTTGAGAAACTAAAATTGTCGAGGCGATAATCATAATACAACCCCACCACCTACGACTGAGGGAGCGGGTGAAACGAACTGCGCAGGCGCAGGGGCTGCGCGGTGGGTCAGCCGTCTCGGGGGGAGCCAGTGTCGCAAAGCTGGTCGAAGTTAGCGGATATTCAGATGCACATTTAAAAGTGTAATCCTCACGAAGTCCTATCACTTAGGCATTCATTCTACGGCGCCCACAAATATAACTAAACATTACGATTCCAATAAACATTACAATACTTGATTCATTCACAAATTCACCAATATTGCTTATCCAACAACAAAATAGGTAAACAATTCATAATAACTTATATATCGAGAACGGGAAAACTTGGTTACAGTTTATCAATGTTAAAATGTTTACTTAGGTACTTATAATTACAGATAAATTTATTGTTTGTGGGTTTTTGTATGAACTGATTGTGAGGTCACAGACCGTTGTTGAGTTTCCCTATAGACCAGTTTATGCGGACAGAGAGACACGTTTAGTAATTACGTGATAGTTATAGATAACATTAAATTTGGCAAACTGTAGACGCAGTTGGATGGGCGGCTTATTCAGACCAGATAATGTACGCAACGAGTTTTTGCGAAGAAATCCGGGAGTACGCGGCACTATCGATTAGATGCAAGAGAGTAGGCTGATACAATTTGGTTACGAAAAGAGGAGGCCACTAAACTTTATACGGAATTTAGCACCGTAACTTACCCTTCTAGTTCAAAGATCCAAAAGAAAAACAACAACCTAGAAAGTTTTTAATACTTTAGGATATAAAAAAGTGAGAAAATGCATAACCCGGTTTCATGGAAGATGGAATTGGAGCAACGGACAACGGAGTAACGGACAAGCGCATTCATTCACTAGTATATGTAGTATTTGACTTTTTCACTATGAACGTATTTTTATAAACTGATTCGACACATCCCTTAGAAATAGTGCATTTTTCTGGGTGGAAGGTATTTTATGTCCTTTACTTTCAAACTGACAACGTCAGTTCATAATTTTATGATAATCGAACATGAACGTGTAAAAAATAAACAAACATACATTTGTACTTTTAATATTAGTTGGAGCTAATTTTTGCTAGCGGTTTCGGTCGCGTTAAAGTTAATTTTAAAAGTAAAATCGAGTCCATATTACTTATTGATAATATAGATTTTTACAATTGATAGAATGTTTAAAACCGCTTTAGAATTTGATGTATTTTCTTTTAATTATTTGAAATTAATATTTTTAGATAAATTTAAACCTTTTGAAATAGCATTCTATCAAAGAAATTATTTCACTTTTGGCAATACCTAAAATTTCCCAAACGCTGAGGTAGCAACTAGTTTAATCCCTAATGTGTATATAGTATTATTACTATGAAAAGGAAAAGGTAAAATAAAATGGTCAAAACACCCGTCATTACGACAATAGGCATCCATATATCGCAAATTTCGTTTAGGTGACTTTAAAACATCTTCAGTTCAATTTTACCGTATCCACTGTATTCTGCGGATCGTGGACATATTTCGCTCCATGTAGAAACAAATACGAGGCATAACCATCGTTAAACTCGAAGATCCCAAAAATTGATTAACATCTCATTTTTGATATAAAGCAGAAGATTTTTGAAGAGACGGCACCTTCGATTTAATAGACTGGTGCGAGTAAATCGTAAATAATAGTGGATAAAATATTATTGACGAATTTGTTGATATAGGTAATTGTTGTTTTCCTTAATAAGTCTCTTCTATATACGCGAAAAAACACTATAATTTATTACATGATCAAATATATTAGTAACTTTCATGTAACTTCTAACAACTGTATAATAAGGAATGGACATTTTGAGAAAAAAGATTGAATTTCAACACATAGATTTGCTTTTTGTAAATTATATTTTACAGCACGGCACGTAAAATACCTATTTATCTTAATAATTTAATAAATTTCTTAGTATATCTTTCGTAAAAATTTTGTTACATATATTTAGAATTAAATAAAAACTTCGTAAGTTGAACAGTATCGCTAATAATATGTATTTATGCATGTTGCGCGATAATAGAAGCATACTTATTACACTGATCAAACTTTTATAGCCTGTATAACTTTCTTTACTTTCACGTTTGCTGCAAGGAATAATTTAATTCTCATGTAATTTTTTATTATATCAGGTTCTTATTATTTGTCAGCATTGAACTTTAAAAGTACTTTAATTAGTATTTTAGTATGAAAATTATTAGTAGAAAGAAACTTCCGAATATTTAACGTTTTGACAATTTTTTTGTTTCTTACAATTTTATTATTACGTACCATTCTATAATTCTAAGATTAACCTATATTGAAAATTACTTTAATCATCAACTTGTTTAATAAATAACTATGTAAGTACAATAAAAATCAATATATTCATGAACATTGGGTCTCGGAAAACTAAAGTTATTTTCGTGCAAAAATGTCGTACTAAGACAAGTTAATACAAAATTAATTGGGATACTTACATTTACTGTAAAATCGGCCGGGTCAAATATATAATAATTTTCACTTTTCACTTGTATTTGTGGCTTGGGCCACACCTCCCCTTTTGTTGGCGGATATTGTGGCCCGGGTACAACAATGGAAAAACTGGTGGCAGAAAATGTGCCATAAATACTAAATAATAATAAATATCGTAACATATTGGGTAAAGTATGAAAACGTAAGACCTGCTTCGCGTCTTAAAACGAAATGTTACTTTATGACACAATTTATGATATAAATATTATAATATATGGAAACATTGATAAGATAGTAATAAGAAAAATATATTTGCGTAAAATGAATGACTTATTACGTGTGTATTGTTGTAGAAAATATGTAAACATAGTTCTTCGGTTAGGTATGGAAAAATTACAATTTTATTTTGGCATTGTCATTTCATAATAATATGTGACTTTTTTTATCCATTAAGCAATATCGTTGATTTTTTTTGATAAAATAATAGCAATTGCTTTCTTTTAAATGTATGTTTTATAAACATTCTAATTGAAATTACAAACAACTACAACAGTTATGGTTTTATTCATTTTATTTTATTTAATCGGTTTTTAGAGTATCACTAGATCATAAAGTACGGTTTATTTAATCTGTGAATTATTTTTTTCTCTAGTTTCTTGCTCGATGTAAGCATATTTTGTCTGTCTATATTTCATATTCTTCGACGTGAAAATTCTAGTTTGTTTTACCAACATCGTGTAAGTGATATTATTGCTCTTAACTTGGACTTATCATTTGAATGTATTTTTTTTTAGCTACCAATGTAATAAAGTTTAGTGGTTGGGGTTGTTGTAAAAATAATATTTTTATCAGCACCTAACTAGATATAAAAATATTTATCAGAAAAATTAATGAAAAATATTCTTTGATAGTTATCTTACGTAAGTAGGCTATTAATTTTTGTACTGTATGGCTAGTTAACCAAAGCACTGTAGGATATTTTTTTTTGTGTAATGCATTTGTTTTGGAATTTTGACGTTTCACTGCAGGCAACACTGGATGGAAGTATTGACGTTTTAGATTTTGGGGGCGGATTTCGTTTTTGTGAAGTAATTTTCGATGTAAAATGATACTGTACCACACTTTAGGATAAAGCAAATGTAATATACGGATATTTGTAATTATTGTATTTTAGAGGACGGCAGGTTAGTTGTTCAGTATTATATAAAAGTCGATTTTTTAGATAGTCAATTTTGCCTATAGATTGGTAACTTCCTGTACTATTGATCCGTTATCGTGATTGAGGAATTCATTCCTTTCTTCGAGTTCTTATTTTATTATATTTGTTAGTGTTCTGAGGGTAGTAACATCTAAGACTATCCGTTGTCACTATATTTCCGATTGTTTAAAACTGTCGAAACAAGTGCTCTGATACCGATTCCCATGAAATAGCTTTTTTTTTGTTGAATAGGCCTGATTTAAGATGATTGGAGGCCTGTTCGTGTACAATCATAAAGGGGAGGTGCTGATATCGCGCGTATACCGCGATGACATAGGTAGGAACGCTGTAGACGCCTTCCGTGTCAATGTCATCCATGCGCGGCAGCAAGTCCGTTCGCCGGTCACGAACATCGCTCGCACGTCCTTCTTCCATATCAAGGTAACTCATAATTTAGATATATGCTATTGCGTCCTTGTTTTAGACTATGTGACTATTTTATACCACACTATCAGTTCCCATCGTAATTGGTCAAATTGATTTTGGTCAAACATTTAACAAGAAAGCAAAGTTATACAATGCAGTATATATTTCACTCTTTGTTTAATTATGTGTAGAAACAATGAATATCATTGAATTTCCTGCTTGTTTAATAACTTGATATTCATAATATTTTTTTTATAAAATAAATGTAGGGTATAAGTATGCCATAAACAAAACTTTGTTTGGTTACTGGAGATTAAACCTTTATATCAATCTAAAGAACCATATCATTGATAAACCTCGGCATTGTTGAATTGATGAGAATGGGTATACTCCTGGAGGAGGTTTTTTTATTTTATGTTTTTTATTATATTTCGTGGTACTAGATTATAATTCATTGTTGTTATGTTTTATATTGCAATCTATTGTGAATGAATTTACAAGCGATTGCTGGTTGCTCTAATATAGCTTTCTGTCAAGGAAAGAAATCTTGAATCAATCTGTAGTTTTGTTTGTGAATGTTACCAACCTTTCCATTATATATGGGGTAGCTTTTCGTTTTCTTTTTAAATTACTACGCTATAGCCCTGATAGGCCTTCACAGCTTCACTAGAATAATACTGTGAAGCTACTTTGGTGAGCCAGTATAAGAAAATGCTACGGATTACTTATGAACATCGAAATTTTCACATTTTACCTTTTTAAAATTAGTACCAAAGATTACCGACAACTTTGTTTTCATTCATTTAAATTAAATTAATTAATTGAAGCAGTAATGTGCCTTCCTATCAGTAAAATAAGGTTAATAATGTCCAGAGATTATTTAAATAAACAGATTGTGCTTCTATATAATAGTACCCTAGATTTTAGATTCAAATATACATTTTAGTTGCATATTTGCATTGTATGCACTAATAAAATACTTTTCAATGTCAACTTTATTACATTACAAAGCCTAGGATTGTTTTAGAAAAATTGTCAGAAACCGTACTAACATCTTCAATATGTTACTCTCTTTTTATAGCATTATGATGGAACTATAATAATTTTCTTTTATAGAATTGAAACTGTGATATTTGTTTTTTCAAAGCGTGCAAATATTTGGCTTGCGGCAGTCACGAAGCAAAATGTTAACGCCGCCATGGTGTTTGAGTTTCTATTGAAGATAATTGATGTCATGCAGTCATACTTCGGCAAGATCTCTGAGGAGAATATCAAAAACAATTTTGTACTCATTTATGAACTGCTTGATGGTGAGCTTGAAATCAATAAGATTGTTTAGTGATTTAATACATATTTATTTGACTTGATAACTGAAAATGAGTAATGTTTTAAAAATAATTCCAACTGTAATTCAACCTGTAGTGATCAGTCACATAGCCCATATAGAATTCTATTACAAATGAACTATATAAATATTCATAATACACTCAAATAAATTCCTTTGTGTAGAATAAAGTAACCAATTGGTAAAGGGACCTATGTAGGTTATCTGTTATCCATATCTGTTGAATGATATTTAAACCTTACATTTGCTGAATGGGAAATATTTCTGAAGTGTCTAAAATCCAAACAGATTGAGTAATTTACTATAGATAAATATTCTAATGATATTTATATATAGTAAGTTGGTGATTTTAGCATGCCTTTATTTAACTTTCTGCCTGTAAGACCCGAAGCGAGAAGATTTATATAAGATTTTTTTTTTAAATATTATTGGGGGTAAAGGAACAGGTGCCCACCTGATGGTAAGTGATCACCGCCGTCCATAGACACTAGCAACACCAGGGGAGTCGCAAGTGCGTTGCCGGCCTTTTTAATATGTGAGCCTCCGGCGCTCTCACTGGCCGAACGAAACGCAACAGTGCATCCACTTTTACTTCACGTCGGTTTTCTGTGGTACTACCCCGGGCGAGCCGACCCATTCATCCTGAAACCAGTAATAGCTTCAGCGTAGCTCTACCACCTACAAAACCGAGCTGTAAATTTTGTTAAAGGCGATGTATGTTATTATCTATAGGTAACAAATATGTAACACTGTAAAGGGAATAGTTTTTACATATATATATGTAAAATTTTAAATCTTTTGTGTTGTATGTGTCAAATAAATATACAGTTATTTCTTTATTCCAAGAATGTTTATGTTTGTATGCTTCTATGTTTATTTAGATTGATGTTATCTCTGATAAAGATGTTTCTATCTTTCTGCCCAATAGCCATATATGATTAATTTTTGTGTATAACGCTCAGTTCTATCTGCATCTTAAATACCTACATACGTATGGTCTACCAGTTATTTAGTAAAATTCAAGCTGTGTTTCGTTTGAAGTTGAATGACCATGTGAAAGAAAAGAAATATTCATCTGAATACATATGCTTTGTAGATAACTAGTTTTTGCTTGTGGTTACAGTCACATTCATGTAAATATAATGAATAGCCCAAGAACAGTACATTTTTTCATGTATTTTATGCCCTTTCCTGTACCCCTATGAATGCGCGTTCAGGAGTTTGTGATGATCAATTGAATAGTTAAAATGTGAATATGTAACAAACTAACCTTCGTAATTTGTAATGTTAGGATATATTTAATTCATAATATTAATATTTAGTACATAAAATTAACATTTGTTTTCATATTCAGAGATCCTGGACTTTGGCTACCCACAAAATTCTGACACCGGTGTCCTGAAAACCTTCATCACTCAACAAGGTATAAAATCTGCATCCAAGGAGGAACAAGCCCAGATAACATCTCAGGTATTCACATGATATAGAACTACTGTGTGATGGAGTTTAATGCCTTGTTATTACATTTATTCTATAATATTCTTTGCGGTAATTGTAGGTGACTGGACAAATAGGATGGCGTCGAGAAGGTATCAAGTATAGGCGCAATGAGCTGTTCTTGGACGTTCTAGAATATGTAAACTTGCTGATGTCACCGCAAGGTATGTTTATCTCTACATAATATTTAATGATGGTATATATGTATATCTGGTGTTGATAAATACCAAAACGGTTTTTCCAACCAATCACCAGGAACGTTATCACTAGAGAGGTAATCATATCTGGATTAAAATTCACGAAGTGGGTTAAAACCTAGTTATGAACAATTTTATTGCTCCCACTTGGTGGTTTAGCCAGGTGAAAAAGTACGAAAAGTGAAAAGAGGGTAGTGAAAAAGAGGATGTCATTTTTTTTTTATCTGTCATTTTTTAATTTACATCTATGCAAATGGGATTTAAGTTTTTTCCTAATTAAATAAATATCTTATAAAGACAATTATGCAACAAATAAACGCAGACAAGTCGCGGGCGGCTGCTAGTAAACACATATAATTTCCTTTTCAATTTAAAATTTTACTCATAATGATAATTTCTAACACATGAAGAAAAGTATATCTTAAAAAAAACCAGTGATATTATGTCTTAAAGAATCACCTTTTGGCCGCATATAGACACTTGTTTGTGGGCTCCTCCATTCAGAATGCATTATATGGAAACGTGAAAGGAGATGAGTAATGAAAATATTAATTTATTTGTACTCACAGGTCAAGTGCTCTCTGCCCATGTTGCTGGTAAAGTGGTGATGAAGTCGTATCTGTCTGGAATGCCCGAGTGCAAGTTTGGCATCAATGATAAGATCGTCATGGAAGCGAAAGGCAAAGGGAACGGTGAGTCTATATCCCCTGTATCATTTGTCTTTCTGGTTAAATGGCCATACGAATAATCGACAAAATACTCCATTGTATTGCTTGTGTGACAATAATTTGAAATGTATGTGTTAATGTGAAATTGTAAGAATTTACAGCTAATTTCTTATGGTTGGTTTTCGACTTGGGTGGCCACTATTCGTATTTATATAAATCAATACCTTCATCTAATATGCAGTTTTAAAAATATAAAATTTTTATAAGCACTACGGGTTTAACGATATGTCTGAATGGGGCCAATGGTGTGATTGGCAGGAGAGTGAAACTAAATGCACTTACCAAAACTCAATTCTTTGTTCCTTAAACTAAAAGGATAAACAATGTTTAAGAAAGAAATATGTAAGCAAGTTGAGTTTCGTTGGTAGCTAGCAGGGCTTAGAATGAGCCCTACCACCAAGCTATGGCTTCATCAGGATGGTTTCCTTCATAGAAAACTTGGACAAGACGCAAGGAATCAAATCTATGTCCATTGATGTAGTGTTTGAATATACTATCAACAAAGCCATCACTGCTTCAAAACTTTGTGAGGATAGATGGATGTTTCAATCAGAAACTATTTAATGGATTGTATAAGGAAACTGTACACATAGACTCTATTTATAAATTGGCCAAATTATAAGAGTAAGTGTCAAGTATGTTTGAAAAGCTAGTAGTGGTTTGTTGATTTCTTAACTGAGCCTCTGTTTTCACATGGAAAGAGGTTATTCATTCCTTAACTATGAAAATCAGTGATTACTTATGGGATGTAATCAAATTACATATTTCTGATAATTACATTAATTTTATTGTGACAAATAAAAAAAAAATATATTCTCAATTTTAGGTGGGATATCTGGCAACACCGACAGCGACCCGGCGCGATCTGGCAAGCCGGTGGTCGTGATCGACGACTGTCAGTTCCACCAGTGCGTCAAGCTCAGTAAATTCGAGACGGAGCACTCCATCTCCTTCATACCACCTGATGGAGAGTTTGAACTTATGAAGTAATTTTTATTTCGTTTATCTTAAATGTTGCTAAAGTCTTCATAATTAAAATAAAACTAAGTAAAGCGATAATATATTTTTAGGAATTCACTCATGTAATAAGAAATTAATTGGCATCCCTATCTAAAAGTAGCAGTTTGTCGAAGGAGGGAGCCTGTATAATAGGGTGGGCAAAAAAACTTTTAATTTTATTTCCTTAGCTACCATGAAAATATCGTCCACGACAACGAAAAACAAATTCTGGTAAAGTTTGTACTCTTAATGTTAAGAGGAGGCTCACTGTGGAACCAAATTTTTTTTTCCTCATTTTGGACAATATTTTCATGGTATCTATTGGAAAAAAAATTACAGATTATTTTGGTATATTCTACTGTATAATTTATACGTATAAATAAATTTAAAGTGTGTCATATTCATTCAGGTTAATCTTTCCGACCGCTAAACCGATTAAGTTTCGGTTTCTGCTTGCAGATGGCGTATTTTTTTAAAGTTACATGTCATTGAAACTTAAATGTCGAAGACATTAAATAAAACAATATGTTTTATGTGTAGCTTACATGGGTTTCTTTTGTGGTTTCTGTTTGTAGGTAGTCCGGTCCGGAGATGTAAAATAAAATAAAATAATAATATTAAAAAACTGTTGGGTACAATCTCGATCGTTTATGGCTCTATTCACTTGACATTGGCGAAATTGTGTGCACACACATGTTGCCATTTTAAAAGAAGAAGAAGAAGACATTAAATAATCGACTTAGATAAACCGCGTAGTACCCCTGAAATAGTATAATCATCGTCATGAGAACGAAGTCACGGGCAATGGCTTGTTAATAATAGGATGACAATCATGTGTTCGACAGATACCGTACAACGAAGGACATATCGTTGCCGTTCCGCGTGATCCCGCTGGTCCGTGAGGTCGGACGCACCAAGATGGAGGTGAAGGTGGTCCTCAAGAGTAACTTCAAGCCGTCACTCCTCGGGCAGAAGATCGAGGTGAAGATACCGACTCCGCTTAACACGAGCGGAGTCCACCTCATCTGCATGAAGGGCAAGGCGAAATATAAGGCGTCCGAGAATGCTATCGTTTGGAAGTTAGTCTTTGATATATTTCATATGGTAAACGATTAAAAATGGTAACCACCCAAATTGAATCAACAAACCTAAATTCAGTAACATTGTGGTCGAAAGTGGAAACGACCTAAATTCACTAAACTTCTAGCCGAAGGTGGTAACGATCTAAGTTATGTGAACTTGTAGCGGAAAATGTTAATGGGCTAATTTGTGTGATCGTGTCGCCGAAAAAGGCAACGGTTTAAGTTATGTGGTCTTGTAATCATATATTTTGGTATGATAAACGCATCAAAATGACTCTATTTTGTTCCTCATGTTACGGAATCCGTGAGTGTATATCGTACTATTTACATAGACTTGCAGGCTAGCGTGACAGCATGATAGATCTCTTGGCAACTAAATATATGCTGGTTGATACCGAAACACAATGTACTAAATACGGCCTAAGATTCAGTAATACTTGTTGTTTAAATAGGAGGGCGGAAGTTTCCGGAATTGTTTTTTTTTTTTTGGAATTTTAACGATAATATATCTTTAAGGAAAGTATGCTTCTAGCGAATCGACATCATAACTTGTGTAGGACTTTGTATTCGGTGTTAATTTAATGTAGAAAATTCTAAATTATTCTATATATATATGTCGTAACACTAGCATTAAACTGCTTTACAACAACTGTCGAGTCATAGAAGTCGTTTTTCTTGAATATTCAGTAAAAATGTATTGTATTTGTTTTATAGAATTAAACGCATGGCTGGGATGAAGGAAACTCAGCTGTCTGCCGAAATCGAACTCCTCGAGACAGACACCAAGAAGAAGTGGACCCGTCCTCCTATCTCCATGGGCTTCGAGGTGCCATTTGCTCCCTCTGGCTTTAAGGTACAAACTACTGTTCATGGTTATTGTGGAAACCATTTTTATTTCATTGGTTTAACACTAAACCTACCGACAATTCTTGTATATCTATTCCTACCGCGTGCGGTCAAATTGACCGGTAATTAAAAAGTTTCATTTATTTCATTATTCAATGCAGATAATGGTTGATTTATTGCTAAATGTGTATAAAATAAAGAATTTTCATAAAGTTTCGTCCATTTTATTTTATATAATTTTTAAATTCTTTATAAAAAAAAAACAAATATAATTAAAGTTTTATACAGAATGTTATGCATACATGCATGCATGCTTCCTCGCATAGCTTACAAATTAGTTTAGTCTGAAATGTGCACTTGCCGCAAACATATTTTTCGCATTTCGAACAGATTTTTGTTGTTTTATAACATTTACAAAATTTAAAATTTATGCACTGGTAACCGGCCAAGATTGGGTCTTCTGTCTATTTCTTCCTAGACTGTTCCATCAGGAGCAGTTTCGATGTGTTGATCCTCTAAATCTATTTCACTTTCGGATGATAATAAAACCCTCTTTTTTTCTGCCCTGAACGCTTATTTATAATATTCTCCTCTTCACTATCGCTTTCTGATTCTAATTCACTTGTAAATAGTTCTTGGTCTATTTCCATGTTTTTTTCAATTACAAAAGTTTCTTGTTAATCATTTTCTGAAAATTCTTCTTCTATGTCCGTTATATTTTTTAGGTAATTTGTAATTTTCAAATGCTTTGACATTTTTAGGGTAAATATCTACAACAGATACTTTACCTTCTCTTCTTCAAATAAATAATGGTAAAAAAGTGCATAAAAACCTTTTTAGAAGTGCACTACTTGAGACTGTAATCAATACTATTGTTATCTACTCTTTTCAACTATAAGCGACTCTGAGATAACCGTAAAAAATTTACTTTGAAATAACTTTATAACAATTTTTCCCGCCGGTCTTATTGACCGGTAGGTAGGTCACATAACAACTTTTTTTTGGAAAAAGAAAAAAATAACTTAAAGTAAAGAGTGAAGAAAATCTTATACGCATATTCTAAGAATTGTCATATAGTTTAATAACAATATTATAACATTAAAAAATGTGTAAATTGGATAAAAAGTTTGAAAACGGTCAATTTGACCGCTACTGGTAGGTTTAGTGTTAATGAGTATAGCAATACTTAGATTTTCTTTAGCTCCATGTATATATATGTATAATATTTACATATATTAATTCTCTACAAATATTTACATTTATTATGGGCTTTCATTGCTAAATTAATATTTTTGAATACCTGCACTGTGTCTTAGATATACGAAACGTAACTCTCTCTCTTTCTATTTTCACTAACTTATATCTCCCTCTCAACTTCCGTTCTCGCCCGATCACACTTTTCGTAACGCTCTCGTTACGCATTCACCAGTTTACACCTCGTCATTAAGTGTTCATAAAGTAGTTTTACTTCAAAAAGAGTTAAATAGACAGGTGCATCCGTTCTTAAATGATGCACTTACATACGGCAATTAATCTTTATTTATATAAAATTTATGCTAATGTAATTAATTAAGGTCCGATACCTGAAAGTGTACGAGCCGAAACTGAACTATTCGGACCATGATGTGATCAAATGGGTCCGGTACATCGGACGCTCCGGCCTCTACGAGACGAGATGCTGAACACCTACACCATGTATATTCTGTATGTATATCTATTTCTGTCTTTAAAATGTATATTTTGTAGTTTTCTCTAAAGGAGAACATCGTGATGAAACCATAGCATTGTGTTAGAGCTTTCTCTAATTCAAAACTAGCACATGATGTTTCATATATATATCAGTTATTATCATGTAGCGACACACATACCTACACCAAATGTAATTCAGACAAAGGCTCAGAAGCGGCACTACAAAGTGCAAAATTAGTCGGCTTAAAATCGACACAATTAGAGACTCGACGCCCAGGTGCCGTCCATATGCTACCTGGGTGCAATTGTATTCCCACGACAGACCGCTCACACAATGCGGCGAATTATCTAAGCTTATTGTTTATATTATTTTATTGCCTAAATACTATTGTCCATTTCTAGTTTTACTTTAATTTTATAACTCGAATATTGTATCTACTTTTATACTTGAATTTTCACCAACGATAATCCTTTACGATGATAATCCTTTACACGTGTCCTGTTTTTGTACCTTTTAAATATGCCTGTTCGTCTTTAATAAAGGGGATTCGTAATCCAGCTGCCACAGCGGTTACTAGTCAACACAATCGGAGTCAGATCTTTCATTTCCCGCCATACCTTCTGATAATAGCATAGTGGTACCCACGCTACCACTATTTGATAAAATCAGTTAATGAAAAATTTGTTATTATTTTAGCCTTTTTACTAGTTAATGATTATTTTGACTCTTAAATATTATTTTAAGTTTTAATCACTCTCATAATGATGAGATATCATAAATTGTTATCATTATTTTTATGTTTTTTTACTCTTGTGTATGAAATTTTGCAACGATATTCTGTGTTATTTCTTATCATGACTTGCAATCCTGGGATACATTTAAATTTCAAATCTCTACCTCATCGGAAAGTTAAATACAGTAAAGGTAGATTTACTTTAAAATGAACTACAAAATTCTACACTTAAAAATAAATTACTACGTTCCAAAGTTAAAAATCAGTTACAAATTTCCATATTCAAAAATCAATTACTAAATTATTATACAGTTAAAAATGAATGACTAAATTCTATAGTTAAAAATCAATTATACAATTCTACATTTAAACATCGAGTATAAAATTCCCAAGTTAAAAATCAACTACAATATTGGAAAACGATTTTTTATCGACCTTAAGCTGTAGTCATCATTCGGGGATAAAATTCAAGACTGACAAACAGTTTATTTTATTTCAGGTGCCGATCGACTCTGTGGTGTATATGTTTTCAATAACATATTGCTGCGTTACATTCTATTATATACATACTCTATCATTGTATATAATTGGCAAAATTAACTCACTTTCAGTGTGAATCATCAGTACTATATATATATATATTTATGTTGCTTTTTTTTCAGTCTACCATGTAAAATATCTACGAGTAAAAATTGTGTAGAGTTAACTTTCATGAAGTTTGAAAATAGTTTTTATTTTTGTAATTATTTGAAAACTGGATATATGATGTTCTCGTTTGTATTTCTATTATATATGTGCATAAATAATAGAGCGTGGAATCTCATTATTTTTCTTTTTAGCGTTTTCATTTCCTTCACTGAATGTAAAATTGTAGTAATATTAATTATATAGTCCGTGTATTTAAAAAACAATTGTCTACAATCAACTGGATGGAATTAAAAAAAAAAGTATAGTTATGAAGTGTTTTATGCTCCTTCAGTGATTGATTTCTTTTTTTAAGTTTTAACTTAGTTTCTGATATAAAAAAAAAAATTATATTAATACTTAACCATTCCTTTAGCTTTTAACCGTATTAATCTTTACCCTTTATATATATTTATTGTGTTGTTTAATAATATTTATTCAAGTGGATTGAATGCAAGGTCGCTGACACATATTTGAAAGACAATTCAATAGTCATCGGTAATATATCCAAATGGATGGTTGACAAGCTTCCACCTGATGCATTCAGCTAATAGAGACAACACCCAAAACAGGCAGAAATACATAAAACTGGATTATGGAATGGATGTTATAGTCAAAGAGCTTGCATAATTAATCGTTATGCAGTTATCTGATAATCTTTATATATATATATATAGTAAATGTTGGCGAATCTTTCTTGTACATTTTCATAGCTGTTTTATTATATGTACGTATTCGTCTATAAATGATATAAACAATATAGTACCTATTTATAGTTAAACTTATTGTTTGAAGCAGTTGCGGTCTTTATTCTGGATTGTTCATGTAGTTAATATAATGTCATACGAATGAATGAAATGTTGTTAGTTAAAATATCGATATTTTATTCGGCAGACTCGTTTGCGACAAACGAAAAAAATATGTTTAAAATCGAGCAATATAAAAGAAAACCATTGATTTTACAATTAAAATTAAGTCTAATAAATTTTAAAAGTGTTCAGTGTATGAAGTTGTATGAAATTAAATGACACCTGTCATTTCTGATAATTATGAAATTAAGAAGTAATATTTAGAAATTGTTTCTATTGATTAGGGATTTTTATAGAGTTCGCGATAACTGGAAATGGATTCGTTGCTCGAAATTCTTTCTAGAACTTTAAGTAACACGCGAAAACTTGTTTTGAAAGTTTTGTTGCAAGCGAGTGTATATATAAAAAGTGCATGTTGGAAAGCTTATATTGTATCGTGTTATGAGAATAATGTACAATAAATTATATTACAAAAGACATGGCGTGTTTTATTTATTAACATTTGGTTTGCCAATCAGATTGAACTAAATATGGCGGCTGTTGGAAGATTTCCAAAACATGAATCGTGAAGTTACTTACAAGGGAAATATTCATATTTACGTGTTACTGCACCCGATTAAAGCTTTGATAACCTTATACTTGAAATATTTTTCCTAAAAAATAAAAAAAAAACTTAAATAAATTTCTCTTGACGTAATTTGTTTTCGAACAGTTGACAATTGGTCGCTCGACGTCAATTTCTATTTTGTCTTTGGTGACCACTTTGTGTTTTAAGAATCTGTAGTTATCAATTACATCTGAATACTTGTGTTTTGCGATAGATAAAGTTGCAACATTGATGTTCATTGTATCCGTACTTCCACAGGCAGCATTTGTAATATAAAAAAAAAATTACTCCTCGCCAGGTTCATACATAAGATACCGTCACTTTGTTAGCCTCTTCCGATTTAAATAACAAAATAAAACTTAATACGAATAAAATACAGTCTGTCGCCACTTACTGTCGACTTACAGTAAACATGGATTGATAAATATTTTATAGCACTTTTTGGTTTGTACATTCACGAGTCTAATACCAAGAGGTATTTTCTTCCAGCTAACTGGCTGTTATATGGAGAAAAAATATAGGTAATGCAAAACCAAAAATAAAATGACTAAAACTATAATTAAATCAAAACTAGTTAAATTAAATAAAAAATATATTAAATGTATAAAATATGTATACACAACATTATATACATACGTACCTAGATACATTTTTAATAATCGGTATATATACAACATACTAATTGTAACTAATATTATAAACGCAAATGTGAGTTTATTTATTTTGTTTACTTGTTACGCCTTCACGCGTTAACCACTCAACCGGTCATCAAGAAATTTTGCATACACGTCAGCGGTGTACAAAAGAACATAGGGCATATACTTTTATTCAGGAAAAAACACTGTTTCTCAGGGATATTTTAAATCTAATAAAGCGAGCGAAGCCACGAGCGATAGATAGTAAGTTATAAATACAATGGAATTAAAGAGAAATGCTTTTTATTTTTTTAATTAATGCCTTATAGAATCTATTACAGGGTTTTGATTCTTTTGTGGACTGAGAATAACTGCCGCTCACGTTTTTTACATCCAACTGATTAACCACTGTCGGCCAGACGGCCAGTTTCGCAGATGTTTATGGGCAAGCGCTTAAGGTACTCAGCCGAATGACAATGACCTTAAGGGTGCCAAAGTGGCAGAACCTCGCCTTGGCCTGTTTTACCTTGAACACACTTGAACATGTATAAGTTATCTGCATCAGTGAAACAAATATGCGTATCTTTATATGTACCGCACGAATGTGTATATGTATTTGAGTCTGTTTATTGTTGCTAAGGCTATCAAAAAAAAGTTAAGAAAAAAGGACCATAACAGTATTGGCGTTATATATAGTTATTATAGTTAATGCAGCAGGGTCATTGTATCTAGGTAGCAACGTGATCGAAGGCTCTACTTCGGGGGATCGAGCCTAGGCTTGAAATGCTGCCAACGGGAGCCGCGGTAGGTGTGTTGGAGCTTATGAATGAAGCTTTCAACTCGTCAATGATATAGAAAAAAAACTATTTACATTTATTTTTTTGATAACACTCAAGCTCAACAATCGTTCCTAAACAAGAATATCGATTAGCACACAAGAGATAAAGATACTAAATTGTTTTGTCTTCGTCTATTTGTATACAGAAATAATTATTATAATTTTAATTTTGATGAAGAAAACATTATGAACCAACTCACTTAAAACGTGATGAGACAGTATATTTAGAGCTCCGAATCTTTTTATATAGTAGTTCGTGTATACTCGTAAAGTGAAAGATAGCTCTGTACGTAATGATAAGCATAGCGCAGTCGAGAAGTAACGGCGACCATCAAGAAGTGTACTGACCATCGCCAGTCGTCACTGTCATGCCGCTCTGCTGTTATGTTTGAAGTGCCTATAGAATAGCTTCACAATACGACAAATATACCACAATCGAGATATTTTTCGCACCAATATCGATTTTACCGTAAAGAGTTCTCGAATTCAACGCTTGTGTGATTCTGATCCAGCAGTATACACGTTTGTTGGTCACTTGAAGTCGAATAACAGTTTCTAATCAGTTGTACAAACCTTAATATATTTGTATACGCTATCAGTTTCATATGAAATTACTTCCGATATAGAAAGTGGTACACTCCGCGGTGGTAACAATTTACATTTTCTACCTAGACCATTAAAGGTAGCAAGCTATCATTAACTAATCCCAGTGACTATTTAGATTACAAATATAAATAGGCATTATTCATCTATATTCTCTTAGTATATGCTTTTTAGTTTTTTTTTTTTTTTTTTATGCCAAAGGGCAGCAAACAGGCTGACGGCCCATCTGATGTGAAATGGTTACCGTCGCTTATGAACAACTGCAACACCAGGGGCATCGCTATTGTGTTGCCGACCTTTAAAGTTTTGCTTTTGTTATCTTTACATCAGTCAATTTAAGTTTAAATCTGAACGGCCTATAGCCATACTCAATGAGTAAGCAGGCTACTTACTATCGTATGAATATTTTAAACGAAAAGTTTATGGGGATGTATGTCAATCTTTTACACAAAAACAACTGAATGGATTTTCACGAAACGTCACAGTAATATAGCTTATACATCAGAATAACGTATATAGTAGTAACGGTATTAATGTATAAAATCCACTACATGACAATTCCAAGATCCCGCCAAAAACTCTAACATATAGAACATAAATAACGATGTTTTTTAATGGGCCAAATATGGTGATAAATGTCAAGTAAGTTTAAAAAAAAGTGTGCGTGTACTTGTATACACGCGTTAGAATTTATACTTCTTTGGCGTAACAAGATAAGAATTTTATCTTTCGCCTTATTCTACGTTTGTAGAAAAACGACACTGACAATAGAAAAATAAATTTAGCGACATCTGTTGTGAAAAAACGACACTAACAATAGAAATATATAAATATCGTGAATACAGTTGTCAGTTCTCACGCAACATATGTAGATGTCCTTACTTTTACTTTGTTGGTAACTTTTTATGAATAAATTTAGCGACATTTGTTGTGAAAAGTCTAAAATGTTGACTATAGTTAACTTCAGGGTGTTGGTTTTTCGTGACGGTGTGCGCGCGCATCCTAAAAATTTACTCATCATTTTTCCCTAACGCGCCAAAAGAAGTATAACTTCAAAAATCTGCCTCCTGACAGTTACCAAGGCGTGCGCTACACAAACCGTTAAAGTTACACAAAGATAAGGTATAATGTCATCATTTATAGAAGGTACAAACGCAGAATTTTGATGCAAAAATAATTCTTCCAAAATGATCGGTAATCTAAAGATTAACGCGTCCAAATAGATATACAGAAAATTCGAGAACAAAATAAAAGCACAAAAGACAGACTTAATGCACTCGAGTAGCTGTTTGCATCTTATTTAATGTTGGAAATATGTTTACTGCTTCCTTTATACAACTTAAAAAATACAACAGAACAAGTTATCTACGTACAACATTATTATAACTTAATTTCTAGTACAATAATAAATACAACTCTAAATTCCGAAGTTAACACTTTAGGGGATTTCGAAATTCATCCTCTCGCCAAACTACAGAAGACATAAAAGTGAACGACGCTCCTTCCCTTAACAGGGGGCGTGTAATAATTAATTAATATCAAAAGCGGGTGTACAAGTCACAACCCGAGAGACTGGAAACTCTTAATTGGACGTCGTAAACAAACATTCATATTATTCTTGCTTTGTTCATTATTTAACGTATTAACATAACCTAGAATATATTTTGTCGACGCTAATATTTGTTTAAATTACACACGAATGTACAGAAATCTATTTGTAACTAATAATAACGTTGGATTACTACTCGTACTATTTTCGAGGCGATCAAGCGATTTTATTATACTGCTCATCGATTTATGAGGACGAGTTTTTTAGGTTCCGATCGGGCCGTGGTTGAGTACGGACGTATTCACCCATAGCTCTCTTGGCGCTGTTGCGATCTCCGTGCGAACGAGATAGCAGTGAGTTCTTATTATTATTAATTGTGCTTCTTACAGATTCCGGTTTGCCGTGCAGCGCTGTTGTCGGCGTCATCTGTAGTTAGTTTGTGCTGTAGATAGACACGTCTACAGAAAGTCAATCAATCGGCCGAGGTTTCGGTCGATACGTTCTTTTCAGAACGCACACTCAGTGAGCGTCACCTGGCACACTGAGTGTTGTACACTTCGGTGTTTAAACCGTACCTTTCGGTACGCGACGGGACTGCGAAAAAACTTCGTTGCAGAGCGTCTGAAGAGAGAAGAGAAGAAAGAAGTGTCAGGGACCTCCCCCTAGGCCTTGTAGGTTCTTCTGTGCGGCATTGCACATCGCCCACAGCTCTCTTGGTCCGGACTCGGGATAGTCCCGTAGTTTTCCGTTGGCGCGCCCCCCTGCCCCTCAGGCAGGGAGGTTGATATGGCTTCCCCCGCCCCCCTTGTAGGACCCGGGTTGGTCGTAATTACTGAAGAACGGCTTAGATATATAGAAGGTATCATTAGGCGCGTCGAGAAGAATGCTCCGCAATGGCTCTCCGAACCGGAAGTCGAGGTAGTTACGCCCCGCGTGGCGACCGCGAACTCATTTGCCGCGTTAGATTCTCCGCGCTCTCCTGAGAACGTCCTAGACCGGATCAGCCTGGTCGCACCGATCCCCAGCTCCAGCTCGGACGCTGGCTCCGATATGGAGCTGGATAGTTTAACCGCGCCCCCAAACGACGGCTTCACCGTCGTTAATAGGAAACGCGCCCGCACGCCGCCGATTCCCGCCGCGTCGCGCGCTTCAGATTCAGAGTCGGGTTCCGGACACCCGGCTCTGAAAACTCTTAGAGTAGAGGGCGCCCGGGTGCCCGCGAAAAAGACAGCCAGTCGATCGCCTCGCTCGGGCAACGTAAGCCCCGCCCCCTCACCAGCCAAAGCTACGGGTTCCGTAGCTGCGGCTAAGAAGCCCCGCACCCCTCCTCCGGTCGTGATCCAGGATAAGTCCTCCTGGCTCGCGATCTCCACCAAGATGAATGAGTCCTCGATTCATTATACCTCAGCCCTAAACATCTCGCAAGGGATTCAGGTGAAGGTTCCCACCTCCACTGACCATCGCCTGCTGACCTCTCTTCTCCGAGAGAGGAAGCTGGCATACTACACCCACGCGCTCGAAGAGGAGCGCCTCCTTCGCGCCGTTATCAGGCGCGTCCCGGTGGAGCTATCCACCGAGGACATATCCTGCTCCCTTAAGGAGCAAAACTTCCCAGTGCGGGAGGTACATAGGATGTACCACCCCCGCACCAAAGCCCCATATCCTATGGCCCTGGTCATCCTTGACCGCTCCCTGGAAGGGAAGGCCATCTTCACTCTGACCTCCATCTGTGGCCTCACCGGCATCTCCGTGGAGCCGCCACGAAAGTCCCAAGCCCCGTCGCAGTGCCATAACTGCCAGAGTTATGGCCACTCCGCCCGCGGATGTCATCTGCGCCCCAGGTGCGTCAAGTGCCTGGGTGACCACTCCACGAAGGAGTGCGCACGCACTCCCGAGACCCCCGAGCCTCCTAGCTGCGTTCTGTGCGGCAATGCGGGTCACCCTGCGAGCTATCGCGGGTGTCCCCGTGCACCGCGCACGCAACGCCCACGCCAAGGCAGACAAGCCCGTAGGCCTCCGGCTGTCTCCGCCCGTCCTCCGCCTCCACCTCTCATGTCCGTGGAGGCCTTCCCGGGCCTGCCGGGCACCTCCCGTGCCCCGGCAGCGCCGGTCCAGGCGTCGAGCGTGGCACCTTCTGTGCCGCGCGCCCCCCAGTCCTGGCGGGCCCCTGTGGCCCCCTGGGCTCCCAGGCCTCCTCAACCTCAGGCTTCCAAGCCTCAGGTGCAGGCTCGGCCTGTCGCTCCGAAAGCGTTGCCCGCCCAACCTGCCCAGCCATCTCACTTCTTTTCTTTTACTCGGTCGGGCATCGACTGGCTGTCCCAGGTGCTCTTAGAGCATAGTATCGAAGACATCATTGCGTTTAACGACATAGTTAACGGGAATAGTGATATCGGGCTACTTAGCGCGGTCTCTGCCTTCCCAGGCATTGCCGCGACAATTCAGCGCCTCGCTCGCGAACAAGTAGGGACTAATAATAAATAAAATTCACTCCGCCGAGTAAAATTAAACCACGCGCTCTTTGTCTTTCGTTTTTCAACGCGAGAAGTCTCCGTACGCAACGCGATTTAGTAGCCGACTACTTACGCGATAGGCAGATAGATATATTACTAGTTCAGGAAACGCTCTTAAAGCCGACCATGAATAATCCGCGAATCGCGAACTATAACTTAGTTAGAAACGACCGTGTCGCCCGCGGGGGTGGCACTCTAATTTATTATAAGCGCTGCTTATATTGCATGCCGATAGACCCGCCCGCTCTCACAAATATGGAAGTGTCAGTGTGCAGGTTAGGAATGACCGGTCACCCCGATATAACGTTAGTTTCCGCATATTTAAAGCCGAGTTTAGAGCTTCTCAGGTCCGACCTGGAGGCTTTGTTCGCGTTAAGTAACACTGTTATTATAGCCGGGGACCTCAACAGTGGGAGCGTCATTTGGAATAGTTCGAGTACGTCCCGCAACGGGGCGACACTCGACAAACTAAGTGGCGATCTCGCTTTTGACGTCATAGCCCCGCCGGAACCCACTCACTATCAGGATCACTGTCGACCGACAGTGTTAGATGTAGCTCTTTTGAAAAATGTCCAGCTTCCGGTGCGACTCATACAAGTCGTACATGAACTGGACTCAGATCACCGCCCCGTTATCTTGCAGCTAGGATCGGACTTCGATATAGATTTTCAGCCCGTGCGCGCAGCTGATTATACGAAATTATGTAGTTATTTAAAAGACAATCCGTCCTCGGAGAGTCTGAATAGAATTCCGGACGTGTTGGTGTCTAAAGCCGACGCGGATCTGGCCATCGATTCCCTGGTCGAACACCTTCAGACCGCCGTCAGGGTGACCTCGAGAGAGGTCAAAGCGGTGAACGATCGCCGCTTCATACTCCCTGACGACGTGAGGGCGTTGATCACGGAAAAGAACGCCGCGACTCGAGCCTGCGACACTTACCCGTCGGTAGATAACCGCGATCGTTTACGTACTTTACGGAAGTTAGTTAGGTCTCGTATTCAAGAAATCCGAGGCGCCAGGTGGGACAGACTCCTGGAGGATATCCAGCCGTCCCATGTGGCGTTTTGGACGTTCACGCGTAAGTTCAAATCAGAGCAGAGTGCATCGATGCCCCCGTTAGACAGAGGTCATGGGTTGCCTCCCGCGTTTGATAATACAGACAAGGCGGAGTGTCTCGCCGCGAGTTTAGAGGAGCAATGTTCTCCAAACAATGCTAACACTGACCCTGTCCATATCGAATCGATAAAATCCGCGGTAGATAGCTTTCTCGCGTCTCCTCGCGCGGATACCCTAACCCCGGTTACTTTTGACGAAGTGACGGCCGCTATCAAGCGTCTGAAGCTTAGGAAGTCCCCAGGTCCCGATGGAATCAGGAACGAGGTACTGAAGCTCCTTCCTGACTTCATCATAGCTCTTTTGGTATGCATCTTCAATGCTGCCATGTCCCAGGGTCACTTTCCAGCCGTCTGGAAAAAGGCCATAGTGATAGGCATTCACAAGCCCGGCAAAAAAGCTACGCTTCCCGCTAGCTATCGCCCTATCAGTTTATTGGATACACTAGGCAAGTTATACGAGCGGCTCCTTCTGAACCGCCTACAGACCACGATAGCAAGGTTGAATCTGCTGCCGCCTGAGCAGTTCGGTTTCCGTGCACAACACTCGTGCACGAACCAAGTACACCGCCTCACGGAGTACATATTCTCGAAATTTAATGCAGACCCCCAGCCCCAGGTCAGTCCGGCCAAGCCTAAACCGAAACGTACAATAGCGGTCTTCTTTGACGTCGCCAAGGCCTTCGACAAGGTCTGGCACGACGGGCTAGTTTACAAACTCTTCAAGTCTAGTATTCCGGATAGTTTAGTTCACATCATCCGCGAATTTCTCACAGATAGGACCTTCCGCTATAGAGTGGATGGTGAGTTATCCCAGCCCCACCCGATACGTTCAGGAGTGCCCCAGGGGTCCATCCTCGCGCCCTCCCTCTTCAACCTGTTCATCGGTGACCTACCTCGGTCCCCGGGGTTCGAGGTAGGTTGTTACGCTGATGATACAGTAATCTACGCTTCCGATTGGCGGCCGTCGCATTTAGCTATCCGTATGAATAGGGCCATCGAGGAACTCGGCGAATGGTTTCTTCGATGGCGTATAGAGGTCAATCCCGAGAAAAGCGCTGCGATCTTTTTCGATCCGGTTCAGCGTCCGCGTCCGAGCAACATAGAATCTCTTAAATTGTATGACACCGAGATTCCTTGGGCCCTTACGGTCAAATATCTCGGTGTCACGTTAGATAGACGCCTCACGTTTAAGCAGCATGCAGTGAGAGTACGAAACAAAGCCGCTATGGTTTTGGGTCGTCTGCATCCGTTACTATGTGCTAAGAGCAAAATGTCCGTCAGACATAAGCTCACACTCTACAAAATGTGTATTCGTCCGATTTTGACATATAGCTGTCCCGTTTTCGCGCATATGTCAAAAGCGAACTTTAAGATTTTACAAAAAATACAGAACCGTTTTCTACGAAAGGCGATCGGTGCCCCGTGGTACATCCGGAGAGTCGACCTCCATAGGGACCTGGAGATGCCGTCTATCTGGGAGTACGTTAAAACTCTCACAACTAGCTATTTCGATAGAGCCATGAATCATCCCAATCCGTTAGTGGTATCCGCCGCGACTTACGATACACTGTCAGGCGCGCCGCGTTATAAAAGACGTCCGCGTTACATTTTTACTGACCCTCCCGATGATATTACGTTAGGTAACTTAGATTACCCTCTCGTCACTCGTAGAACAGCGTGTGCGCGCCCACGCCCGCGTAATCACAGATCACGCCGCCGCGGTTTGGCTGTGAATTTTGCCCCAGCACACAATCCTAGGCCTCCCTCGGCAACTGCTCTAGCCGAGGTCCGATCCTCCGGTATGGAGCCCTCGAGCAGCTTGCATGCGCGAACAGAGTAACACCGATTTGATCAAACACTCGTCTACAACATAACACCGATCACCCCACTCACGTGCACACACACTCACTTGTAGGTACACATAGTGGTGGGCTATTTTTGTTTGTTTTTTTGCCCTTTCGAACTGAAATAGTTTAGAACTCAGATAGACAGATACAAAATACGTGTACGGGATCGTGAAACATACATGCTTGGTAACCATGTATATTTCACGAACCCATACAGGTATGATACGGATAGGCTTAGCTTAGTTTAGCTTAGCTAGTTAGATTCGGGTTTTCGACGACAGCCCAAGCCGAGGCGTGCCGTGCGCCCTTGTGCTAGTCGTCTATATAAAATCGGGTGAGTGCCATAAGCGCTCCCCTTAGTAGTCCGGTGAAACTGTGAAAGCCTAAGAAGCTGGCAGTGTAGGTCAGTTCGAAAAAAAAAAAAAAAAAAAAAAAAAAAATTATGAGGACGATTCTGGCGTACGGTTTGCAGCGGTGCATCTCCACGGCATGTCATTTGGTTGATGCTAAATTATTTCCAAAGAAATTATCTGGTTTCGTTGTTTATTTTTTGCTCCTGACTCGCGGATACCTTCATTATAACATAACTTTAAGATATGTGCGTTGAGAAAACCTTTATCAAGAACAAAGTCCCTTACGCTTTAATCCTTCTTCTCTTCTTTAACTCTAAATGTAATTCGAAAGGGCGATTTTGATTTCGAATTGTAGTGAATTACATTAAAAATTAGTCATAAAATAGGGAATCACAAATTACATATAAAAATGCTGAATAAAAAATTAATTATAGTTAAAAAAAAACACGATTTTAGAGAAAATCGAACTAAAAATTAAAAAAAAAAAAGAATAAAATACTAATGAGAAAATTATTGTCACTATTCTAAAAGCGTGGGGTGCTATGTATGGCATTTTTAAGCTAACTACTAGATCTATTGGATACAGTTAGTTCCATTTGCTTTAAGCAACTGTCTTTAATATGTACAGATGTGTTAACAGTTGCATCTTGATTTCGAGAACATATTCCAAGATTTCTATCGCATGCGTAGTTCACGCGCTAGCGCTATCTCTCTTACTCTTATACGGAACTGAAATGTATGAATTCTGGCCAATCAATCAGGATAATCGGATATTATATTCGAATTATTGCATTGCTATATGTCTTTACTCAGTGTGCAAAGTTTGATTCAAATCTGATCTTTCAAAGTGGAACAAAATCACGATTCAACGATTCCGTTTCATATATACATACAGGTGAAATTAATAAAAAGGGTGTAAAAATAATAAATAAGATTGGTTCGAATTACGATACTCGCATGCAAATACACATACTATACAATAAAACGAAACAGAGTGAAAAGAAAGTCGTATTCACGGAGAGAAACAGTGAAGTATAACTATTTTTCCTTACGTGATGGTTACTACCAGTCAACTTTTATTGCAAGTCGCGTTAATGATCTTCATTCCAATTAGTTAAGTTTTGTTCAGCAATGTAGATTGAAACTTTGACCACAATTTCGTCTGGTGTTAAGTGATAATGTGGTCTAAAATGATAAATACGATACAAGTATTCTGTGATATATTTTCAACTTTATGTTGTTAGCTATTCAGATGGTTATTTGAAGAATTATTAGAAAATTAGAATATTAGAAAACTCCAGCTTGACTGTGATTCAAAAATACGTTGATGAATGCATTTAAAATTGGCCATCATCGTAACAGATGTGTGGATTACACTTCAAAATTAAAAAAAAAAAACATTCATAGAAACGATTACAGTATAGACTCACATTCTTATTCCTATACAGTTGCAACGAATATAATAGTTGTGAACGCGTAAATTAATTGCGTCGAAAATCTTGAGCTACACTTTGAGTTTAGTCTTTGACTCATTTGACTATACAGTTCAAATTTGTATGTGAACAAAATAAAACGTATAATAAACTTTAAAATCGGTTGTGATTGTCAACAAGTCGGTTCCCTTTTCGCACGCACTGAATATATAGAAGAAGATTCTAAAACTATGTATATGGAGATTTTGAAGTGGTGAATGAAATTGGTGAATAACTGTGTTCAGTAGTTTCACAACGGGCTTGTAGTGATGGGTTCATAGGCATGAAAACGGCTGGCTATAGAGGTCTGCCGTCGTAAGCGCAGCAGGCAAAAACTACCGAATTGAAAGAACTTTATATTTTTTTTAGTTTCATTTATAAGACCTTTTGTTCTTAATAAAGTAATCTATTACGTTATTTTTATTTAATTATCGCGAAGAAATGGGGCTAGCTATGTAGTGCGCATGCGCAGGACAATGTATACGAATTTGCGTACATCAGCTAGTAGAAAATAAATTAGATATCTTTTTTACTGTTATATCCATATTAAATTGAGAAAATTTAAAAGTCTATCCTAATACTGGGATAGTTAAAGCTGGCAATATGTATTATTACCCATCAAATTCGATACTTGCTTTTCTATTTACATTTCATACATGTCGTGTAATAAGACATTAGAACAATTTTACTGGAATATTATAAGAAAATCGTTCCTGTGCAAATATCTAGGCTCATTTGAGGTAGCATTTTATCTTTTATTGTAATTTGGTAAATATCCTGTTCTCAAAAAGTTCTCTGTCTGCCAGTAAAAGTCTTGTCAAAGTCCATTCAGCGGTTTCGGTGATTTAGCCCGTACAAAAAACAAATGCCATTCCCAGTTTATATTGTGGGTTTGCCTTTGAAGAGCGACTACCGTAACGTACTGTGTAGGGTTCTTTTCTGCAATTTTAAATTAGGGGCGAAAATGTCTTATCCTAACTATATGATTTCAGTACCGTGTGGATTCGAAATATTGTTAAATAATTCTGTTTAAAAGCCACGCTTCCATCAACCTATCGACGTTTGAGTAAGATTTGTCTATAGGTTTGAAAATGGATTGTGCAAAATCATATTCCTTAATTAGAGCTGTTGAAGTTTTCAACGGCAAACGCTTTGGATGTGAAATTAGCTCTCGGCTCAGGTTTTCCCAGGTAGTGACAGTATGAAGTTTTTCTAGAGGCGAGTGAACAGAAATACAAAAGTTTAGTAATGCATGTATGTACAAGGACGTAGCTACCATTTAATCTGCCGTATCAGTGGTAAAGAACGCCCGAGTTACAGGGGTCTGGATGTATGTAGACAAATATTTAGAAAAATAAGAAGTTCATAATCTATATAGATAAGAAACAATTGCCAATTGTATGTAAGCGGATCAATTTACAACGGTTGTATGGCAAGATTTATTGAATGAAAATATTTGGGAAATCATACGGAAAAGCGAACAGTTTGGGTTAAAATGTCTTCGTATAAAAAGTTTATGAATAAGTAAGGCATAAAACAGTAGGTACATCTTCAAAAATATTGACAGATTGACGTTCAGTTATTCATGTACAATTTGATATCATTACAGGATGATACTTCAAAGGGACAATTTTTTAATAAAACTGTTTGCTAAAATTTAAATCGAGGTTAATTGAAAATTATTATAAAAATATATGCACTTCAACAGCCTTAAAAGCTTTGTGAAAATACGTTTCGAAGAAAAATACAGCCGAGCCGTAACTCTAGTCATATTTTTTTTATAAATTCTTAAGATAGATTTAAAAGAAAATTGGTTAGGTTCTTTGCGAACCAAAAACAAATCTAGTTTTTCGCTGATCGCCGGCGAACGGTCCTAAGATGAATAAAAACAAAAAAAAAAACTTTACATTTAAAGATTGGGTTAAGAGTGAACCTCTTTGAAACGAGAAGTTCCGTAGAAATACGATTTAATATACAAGTCGGTAGGTATCATAGTTCGTATATTTTTATTTTGTTCTTCATTAGCCTAAAACCGTATAGTCAGTTCGAAAAAAGAAATCTTTTTAGTGAACAGTTTATGCCGAGATCTTCTACACAAATAATAATTTATTTAGCTGTTCTCTGTGTTTAAAAATGTGTTCTCGTATATAATCTGTATATGGTGCATTCCACGCCAAATCGGACCGCTTGAATAACTTTTTTTTTTTGAATTCTTGCTTGAATAACCTAATCAATATTGTGATATGTCTTAGTACTCTTGAAAATAGCTGTCTTGGTTAATTTTTGGGACTTCTTTGATAACTTACTCGTTCAAATATTCGTTCGAATAAAAAAAAATGATCTTCTTGATAATAACCTTTAATTATATAATAATTAGCTTTTTACATGGTGACTGAACTTAATATCTGGTAAATCGTTAATATGTTTTGGAATTTTCCTAATAACCTAAAAAAAACTATTACTGACTTGTATTGCCTTTTACTTGGCACTGTTTCTAGTGTTTAAGTTTTACCAAATCCAGATTTTTTAAACTTTTGCGTACATATATTAGATTATAAAAAATATTTTAGGAAGGCAGATTTATTTTTCTTCAATTTTATTGTTTTCGCATATTCGGAATTAGCAACATAGTACGAGAGAGAGACGTGGACGCAATTTGACACGAGTCACTTCCTATCCCGTTGACGCCTTAAATGAGCGTTATATGATAAAGTCACAAAGACTCGTCAGTTCTGATTTAGGTTCAAGTCAAACTCCGTTCTTTTATCGAGGCGAAGCCTATCATAATAGGCTTGTACTCCTCACGATTGAGCGTGAGTACTATTTCTTTCCAATCGAACAGGAATGACGGTTGTGCTTCCATAGTAGATATTTACACAGGTTACTCAACTTATTAATGTGGTTGTCAAAGTACATATACGTCGAATTCAATTGCGCCGTTTTTTGCGCTGTAATCAATAGCGAGTGTCCTTCGAGCTGAAATTACAATGAGTAGGTACATTATTTCTTCGCACATTTATATGTTTGATTCATTCTCTTTATGACGTAACAGACGAAATAGTGATATCGCTGATTAACAATATATAGCATATATATATATATATTTTTTTTTAATAATGTGAATATTATACATTATCTAGCCAATGTATCCATATATTGTAAAACATAAGTTCATTCTGCCTGTCTGTCCATTTCTATTGTTGTAATTTGAAAAGTAATTGACACATTTTCATGATTATTTTTTTAAACCATAGGTGCATTCTTTAGTCAGGTTTTAATATATGTATTGTTACATCACTACATAGTATAAAACAAAGTCGTTTTCTCTGTCCCTGTATTCCTATGTATGCTTAAATCTTTAAAACTACGCAACGGATTTTGTAGCGGTTTCTTTTAATAGATAGAGTGATTGAAGAGGATGGTTTATATGTATAATAACATAAATTAAATAGTGGAGAAATACTGTTATTTTTGAGATTACTCCAAACTTAGCGCGTGCGGGCCACGGGCAGTAATGAATAAATCAAAACTACTGGATCGATTTTAATCATTTTTTCAGTGAATGACATAGGCTATATATTTTATACCCGTGCGAAGCCGGAGCGGGTCGCTAGTTAGTTAATATATGTATATATTACGCGGTTAAAAGTAAACAGCGTCAAAATAAAATAACTATTAGTACCTTCTATTGCAATATTGTACGTAAACCATTAAATATAATGGAGTAGATAATAGTTTAGATTAGGTAGTCCGGTGGTGAAACTGTAGAGGCCGTGCCAGGTCAATAGTGTAATCAGTTCGAAAAAAAAAAAGGTTTAGAGGTGGTAGAGCTACGCTGAAACTATTACTGGTTTCAGAATGAATGGGTCGGCTCGCCCGACGCGCGGGGTAGTACCACCCGACACACAGAAAGCCGACGTGAAGTAACAGTGCTTGCACAGTTGCGTTTCGTTCGGTCAGTGAGAGCGCCGGAGGCCCACATATTTAAAAGGCAGGCAACGCACTTGCGACTCCCTTGGTGTTGCTAGGGTCTATGGACGGCGGTGATTACTTACCATCAGGTGACCCACCTGTTCGTTTGCCCCCTATAATATAAAAAAAAGATTAGAAATGACCAAACAAATATACTAAATTAACTAAAAACATTTATGAAACTTATATATTTAATTAAAATGAACGGTTAAAGGTGACGAAGTAAATTTAATAACTTTAACGCATCGTGCAAAACTATAACTATAAAGGAATTAAATAATTTCGTTATAATACTAAAATATATAAAAATTTTACGATATACAATTTAGCTTCATTGTTCAGTCAAGTGCACATAGCTTTTTTATTTAAAACTATACTCTAATAATGTGCACACGAACGTAGCCGCAGGCTCGGCTAGTTGCTAAAATATAGTCCCTATAAATTCCAAGGGATCTCAAAAAATAATATGCAATTGCGAGTTCCATCATGTTGCAATCTCCACAATAATAGGATCCGTTTTAATCTTCGGTCTGAGCCCGTCGGCCGCTGACGCCATCTTCGCTTCTTCTTCTAGTGTTGTGCGTACATTTGTAATATATCGATGAAATATATTTTCGTTATAAAATATCGAATATAATTGTAGAATTTAAATTAATATGTTTTTAATCTTTAGACTGAATATCAACTTTTCATTTACATGTTTCAAATATCGAATATAACGGAAACACCAAAATTAGCCTATGACGTCACGGCTTCCCAAATATTGTCCTGGCATTTACACTTTAGCACATTCGTATCGGAAAAAAAATAACACTGTTTACGACTGATTGTTTGGCGTCGATCCAATGCCATGATAGGTTTTTGGTGGGAATATTAAAAAAATTATTAAAGCATGTTTTGTCAATAAGAAAATAACAATAAAATGATGGAATATGAAGTTTTAGCTGCTTTTGCTGGCAGCTTTACTCGCGTTAATGTACATTTGATTTATCTGTCGAGGACAATACGTTTTTCTGGATGACATATACTCTATGTACTTTTTTGTACCTTTGACAACGTGTAAGCAAAATTTCAGGAGTATCAGCGTAAAAAGCGTGAAAGCGTAATAAACAAACTCACATTCGCATTTATAATATTAGTAAGGATTATAATAAAAATAACCACTCCCGAATTGGCGAAAGTAGTATTTGTTTCATACATTGAGTGATATATAAACAAGCTAATTGGGTAAATTAAATAATCCACCAGTTGTAATAGTGGCATGATTCAGGACAATAGGAAATTCGGTTGATTTAAAATTTTTTGAAGTTTTCCTTGGTTTGGCGCCTTAGAGAAAAATGACTAAGAGTGAATTTTCACGAGTGAATTTTGTTCACCTAAATGCGACACTATGAAGTTGGTTGGTAATTGTCTCCTAAATTTTCGTGAGAACTGGTAACTATGTTCAAGGCAGTTATTCAAATATGTATGAATTTACAAGTCGCGTTTTATATCGGAGGAGATAAAAAATATATTTATACACAAATATACACATGTATTTGTGTGTGATTTAAAATTATATATTGTGCTGAATGATAATATATTTTGAGAATTCGTAATAAAAGTGGTTTTTATTTTATAAACTTTATTAAGTGGGTTTTGAGGTTAACTGTCGGGATGTATTCTTTATTTTTCTTTACATTATAAATTATTAATATTATATTATTATTTGATAAATCGTTTATTCTACTTTTTTGGTATTTGATTTTGTATAAAACTAGTATAAATATTTAGAAAAATAATTTTACAGACTTTTAAAGTTAATTATATATTTATAATTAAAACATTATTAATTGCATTTCATGTCTATTTTAAGCTAAGAAAGTATAACTTACGCTATATTATTTTTTATTAATTATATCCTGTCCTTGATCGAGATAAAGTGTGCGTGAATGAAGCAATACTAGAAATATAGGGGACGGATTTAGTGGGAATGACGATTCACCAATGAAATCGATCTAATTTGCCACACATATGGCACAGACAAAAAGTTTGGCGCACTCTGTATATAATCGTTCCTTCAATATGGTAAGGACAATGTTGTTTATTAAGTTTTGCAAAAAACGGTTTACTGCTTCCTATATATCAAATTTTATTACTTTCACAAGTTTTATTATTTTCCCTAAATCTCTAAGCCCGTAGTAAATATGTCTTAACTTTTATAAAATTGACAGATATAACAATCGACTTAGCAGCATCTCTAGTTTTTTATAAAGTCGATAGCCTGTTTGAAATCGATGACGGAACACCTGTTAAGGACTCTCAGACGTATTTGCACTCAATTCCTAGGCTTTTCACTCGACTAGCATACATTATCATATAAGGCTAGATTACAGAGGTTTTTGTGACAATATTGCCAATTAAAAATTCCTTTAATCTATACACAAATAAGCTAAAATAAATAAGTTCAGTATTTTCTTTCTCTGTTTTTCAACCGATTGTCTTTACCATTTTTTCATCATTCCATATTGGACTTGTTTTTCGTATCATTAACATTCTGAAGCCTTTATATTTTACACTAGATGACCCAATAAATTTCGTATCACTTACATATATTTGTGTAAAATGGGGTCAAAACTTAATACAACGTTTTAGTTACATTATAAATGCAACACAGTTATTCACTTAATCAATTTAAAGCTTTCTCATGTACTATTTTTATTTCTGGAACAGAACTGTTTTGTATTGACACATTTCTGAACGCACCTATAAATATTTCACAAACGAATGACAATTTTTTTATTTCTAAAGTGACAAGAGACGTCAAATGTTTCGTAGTTAGGAGCATTTGGTATTTAAAAATTAATTTGTCTTTTTTTTAGTATTTCCTTTACTTATTATTTATGTGTCTCACCGTTTTAATATTCCCTGAACTTTCACAAATATTTCAAGATCAAAATTAGCTAAATCCGTCCAAAAACATAATAAGCATTGTAGCGACACACATACCTACACCAAACGTGGTATGTGTGTACTACAACAATGCAGGCGAAAACCAGCGGCACTACAAAGTCCGAAATTAGTTGGCTTAACAACGCGACTAATTAAGACTTGCCGCCCAGGTGGCGACCACATGCTACCTGGGTGTAATTGTATTCTCACGACAGACCGCTCACACAATGCGGCGAATTATCTTAGCTTATTGTTTAATTATTTTACTGCCCAGATGTTAGTTCTTAGATTTACATTGTTTACAACTCCTTTTATTTTATGAGATTTTTTGTATTGCTAGTTCATTTTACTTCTAAGTCTCTGCACGTGTTTTGGTTCTTATAAATATGCACTCAACTTAATAAACGGAGATTCGTAATCCAGCTGCCAAAGCGATTACTAGTCTACACAAACGGAGTCAGTTATTTCAATTAAACCTTCTGATATTAGCAAGTGGTAACCACACTACCACTTCCGCCAAAGTGGTGACCCCGCAAGAACACGCAAGGAGGTGCTGAAGCACACCCGCGAGAACACGCAAAGAGGTGCTGAACTACACCACGGAAGAACTCGCAATGAGACGCTGAAGCATACCCACAAGAACACGCTCAAGCAAGCATTGAAGTTTTACCTGCAGACATCAAGTAAGTAAAGAAGAGTTCCTTAGCTACACAAGCAACGAAGCTCTACTTGCAAAGAAACGCTGCACACCAAAGCCACATGTCGTCAACATGACGACCGAAACAGCCCACATCACAGAACATGTATACAAATCCTTTTATGAAGAAGCCACCAGAGTTCTCACCAAGCGCATTCCGCCACTCTGGCGTGATAAACCACGACTTTGGTTTATTTATTTTGAAGCTGTAACTAGCATACTTCACAAAAATCAAGAGCAACTAGCACAATTGGTGATTAAATATCTCGATAAAGAAGACATCGATCAGATCGCCGACCTAATGAGTAACCCAGCAAAAACATACCTATACACTGCTGTAAAAGAACGCCTGATCACCGCTTATGAAGAAATCACAAGTCCGCCTACGACTGACTATAAAGCTGTACTTCAAACTCAAGAACAAGAAAACAGCATTCATCAGTTGGATCAACAAGAGAATCTTCCGTTAAAGAAGATTACCTTGCCTTACGCCGATCCACCACCTCTATTGCTTCAAGACCCGATACCCGAAACAGTTGCTTCCTGTAGCAGTCCAAAAGAAAGCGCAATCGCAGACACACTCAACCGAGTTGAAGCAATCTCGTTCCCATCTACGCTAGATTACACAGCCGCGACAAAACCACAACAGCCACAAGAACAAGATCGCACTGTCCAGCCGCTGCCTCAGCAAGACAATCTTCAGACAAAGAAGATTACTATTTCTTCCGCAAATCCGTCATTCACAACTTTCACGGCCTCAAGACTAAATCTGCCAGAAAAAATCCGTCGTAACACTTTCGACACCTCACGGAACAAGAGCCACCATGGCAGCCAAGCAACATGCGCAACAATATCGCACCTAGTCTCCCGGCCATCTATACACACCGACGTATTCACTAGGGCGAGGCCATGCACCCGTTATCAACGGCGCACAATACAACACTACTCAACAACGAAGCCACATAACTACGTCTCACAACCACAACGCAGTGCAATCAAGATGTTCACAAATACTTCATCAGACGGAAACCTCCGACCCACGTCAATACATAAAGGACACCGCAACTTTGTCTGTATAAACCACGCGAGAAAATTTCCTCAACCACCAGAAGGCCATTTTAATATTGTCAGACAATACGACAAATCCGACGCCATCCAGTTACGCGACCGCTAAAATGATCGTCTCTCATCACACGACTCAAGCCGCCTACACAACCAGTGACGACGCCACGGAACCCGATTTACTCACACGTGACAAGACATTACCGCCGAACATCAACCAACAATTTTTGCATATCGCCAAACGCCGCCCGCACCGATCAGCCGATCGAGACACACCATTCGTCCACCAGTACGCTTCGCTTAAGGGGGAGCACTGTAGCGACACACATACCTACATCAAACGTGGTATGTGTGTACTACAACAATGCAGGCGAAAACCAGCGGCACTACAAAGTCCGAAATTAGTTGGCTTAACAACGCGACTAATTAAGACTTGCCGCCCAGGTGGCGACCACATGCTACCTGGGTGTAATTGTATTCTCACGACAGACCGCTCACACAATGCGGCGAATTATCTTAGCTTATTGTTTAATTATTTTACTGCCCAGATGTTAGTTCTTAGATTTACATTGTTTACAACTCCTTTTATTTTATGAGATTTTTTGTATTGCTAGTTCATTTTACTTCTAAGTCTCTGCACGTGTTTTGGTTCTTATAAATATGCACTCAACTTAATAAACGGAGATTCGTAATCCAGCTGCCAAAGCGATTACTAGTCTACACAAACGGAGTCAGTTATTTCAATTAAACCTTCTGATATTAGCAAGTGGTAACCACACTACCACTTCTGCTAAAGCATGTTTAAGCATAAGCATGTTTCAAAAACATAAGCAAAAATACTTTATTCAGTTTAGGCCCTGAGAAGGCGGTTATGAACGTTAAAGTTACCACCGCAAGTTTTAGCGAGGCAAACGAACAGCAATTCATATATATGTATATAGATATATATATAGATTTATTAATATCTATATAATTAACACGTGAAGAAGAAAAAAATGTGTAGTCCTTATTGTTATAGAATGCCGACAATTAAGCGATTACTAGTCTATATATTACGCCAAGAAAGAACTTTGTATCTCTTTATAAGTATATTTCGTGCACGGAGAAGAAGCATGGGATTAGGCATAGTAAAAGTTTATATGTAGGAGTAGATTTTTTTTGTGTATAATGGACTTAACATATACATCCACTAAAATAAAAATTCACTGGTTAAGTTTATACTGAATACCAAACAGATATTTCGTCTGTATAAAATTATGTATAACATGCATTGTAATAAATAAAAAAAGTATATATTTTAACGTCTAAGACACACTCAAACAAATGTATGCATGGCTTATAGAGATAGAGGTAAACATTTGACAAAATAAATTTGAAACTCGTAAAAAATAATGCATTACAGCCGAATTTCGATCACCAGACGAGCTCTAGTATATTTGTAAACTCGCCTTCGTGATTCTGATATCATTTTATATCGTAATTTCTCGATTGAATCACATATGCTTAACAAATATAGCAAATAATAATCGTTATTAGCAACTTGGCCTCCTTCTCTGTCGTTACCCCATTTGTGGGTACCGTGACCCTGCACGTTAGGTACCAACTTGTCCTAAATTTTCCGGCGCCAAATGTTACGAACCCGAGTCATTTTTTGTCTTATAAATAGCTTTGTCTCTAGGGATTGAGATGTGTTGTGAGGGATCTTTATTAATACTCAGAATTAGAATAATTGTTCTATATAGTATTCGAACGTGCAACACACTGCCGTGAGGTTATAGTCGAAAGTCCTGAGTTATTCGCGATAGAGTCCTCTATAGGGTACTTTTTTGGCTAGTCCAGCAATGAGAAGGTCTATGGGGTTCTATATTCAAGAGTCCTTGTTACCTCGGTTCTGCTTTTCAAAATCTTATACGCTAAGTTGGCGGAATTTTCTTTTATTATATGGCCAACATTGTTCAAAACCCGACTAGTAACTATAGACGATAGTTTATTGCATGTTTGTATTACTCAGAAAATCGATTATTATAGGTGGTAGAGCTACGCTGAAACTATTACTGGTTTCAGAATGAATGGGTCGGCTCGCCCGACGCGCGGGTATAGTACCACCCGACACACAGAAATCCGACGTGAAGTAACAGTGCTTGCACTGTTGCGTTTCGTTCTGTCAGTGAGAGCGCTGGAGGCCCACATATATTAAAAGGCCGGCAACCCACTTGCGACTCCCCTGGTGTTGCTAGTGTCTATGGACGGCGGTGATCTCTTACCATCAGATGATCCACCTGTTCGTTTGCCGCCTATAATATAAAAAAAAAACGACGTATTAGTATGGTGGATACTGTAGACTACATGAACAGCATCTGCCAATAACTATTTCGCTATTTGATGGACGATGGAGTTACTTTGCAGAAATTCGTCATGAAATATTAGGGTGGACGTTACTTTTCACTTCTGCCTGGAGCTGATTGGCCGTTACTACGACTCGCTACAACACAGAACGTTAGTAGGACAATATTATTATTTAAAACCCGTCGTTGGTCGGCAGTTGATGAGACGGGGAGGAGTCTCGTTTGAGCAGCGGCCGAGTGCGCACGCGCCCGCTCGCAGCTCTGACGGTCCGTTAGTTCGGCAACTCGCGCGCAGTTGTCGGATATTTTCGTGTGTGTCCGGAAGTTTAGTGTGTTCGAGCGGCTACTGTCGATCGTACGCTCTTTTCAGAGCGACGGTGCACCTCCATTAGTGCACCATTTAAACCGCACTTTTCGGTGCGAAGCCGTGCACACTGTTTGCAGTGCGTCGAGTCGCCGTGCTACGCGTCGTGCCTCGTGCTGCGCTTCGAGAGTCGTGCAGCGCGTCGTGTGCCGTGCAGAGCGTCGTTCTTCGCGCCGCGCCGTGTGCAGTTTTGAAGAGAAGATTCGCGTTCGCGTCGCGTCACGTTTTCCCTTTGGCCCGGACACGGATTGTCCGTTAGATTTGAATTAGGCGCACCCCCCTGCCCCTCAGGCAGGGAGGTTAGTCATGTCTACCCCCGCGACCCCGCGTGCCCATCCGGCCCTTCCGGCCGTTGATGATACCGTCCACCTCGAAGAACTGTTACGCTTCCACATGTTCGTCGAAAAGGAAGACCCGCAACTCGTCACGGAATACAATAGACTCCGGAAAGTCTACGCGCGCAACCCTCCCGGTAAGATACCGCGTTGTTTCTCCGCGAACCCTTTCGCGAATCTCCCGGACGACCCGTTCACGAGGCTCTCGGAATTCGATTCCGATGACGACTCGGACATGGACTACGATACAGTCCCCGCGACCGCGCCCGCGACGGAAACCACGGCCGCGACCGTGCCTGCGCCCGCGACCACGCCCGCCGATGACGACGGTTTCACAACCGTCACGCGCCGCGGTAAACGCCCACGCGCCGCGATTCAGACCGATAGCGACTCTGCTGCGGGACGTCCGACCCCAAAGCAGCCCAATATAGGTGGCGCTCGGGTGCCCCGAGCCTCTCCCACGCCCTCTGCCGCGAATTCGGCTCAAGCCTCGGCTGCGGAACCCGCGGTCGCGGCTAAGAAGCCACGCCTACCACCTCCCGTCACCTTCCGTGACAAAGCTCGATGGGTAGAGATTTCTGAAGACCTTAAGTCGAAGGAAATCGTCTACAAGTCTGCCGTCAACACTGTTGCCGGCATCTCTATTCGTGTTTCGACCCCCGATGAGCATCGCAAGCTCACCAGATACTTCAGGGAGCGTCAGCTCCCTTTCTTCACCCACGCGCTCGAGGAAGAGCGCCGCCTCCGTGTCGTCATTCGGAGAGTTCCCTCTGAGCTCACCGAATACGACATCTGCGATTGCCTGAACGGTCAGGACTTCCCAGTCCGGAGCGTGCAGCGCATGCGCCACCCCCGTACGAAGGCCCCCTTCAACTTGGTGTTGGTCACTCTGGACCGCTCCTTGGAAGGCAAGGCTATTTTCAGCCTCAACTCAGTTTGCGGCCTGTCCCCTGTCTACGTCGAGCTTCCTCGCAAGTCCCAGGTACCCTCGCAGTGTCACAACTGCCAGGTGTACGGTCATTCCGCCCGACACTGCCACCTGCGTCCCAGGTGTGTCAAGTGTCTCGGGGATCATTCCACTAAGGAGTGCCCCCGCACTCCCGAATCCGTCGAGCCTCCGAGCTGCGTCCTCTGCGAGCAAACGGGTCATACCGCGAACTATCGCGGGTGTCCCCGTGCGCCTCGCTCGACCTATCACCGTCGCGGCGGTCGTGCGACCCGTTCCAGGGCGCACGGCCCGCCGACTCGGACGAATCGGCCTCCGCCTCCGCCCATACAAAGCCAGAAGGCTTTCCCCGAACTGCCGGGCACCTCCAGTGCGCCGGCAGCATCCGCTACTCCGCCGAGCGCGCTCTCCTGGCGCGTAAGGCCTTCCCCGCCAGCTCCCTCGGCTCCTAAAGCCAAGCCCCAGCCCCCAAAGGCTCTGTCCACTCCTGCGCCACCTATCGCGGTTTCAGCATCGACCTCCGGTATAGACTGGATAGCTCGCTTACTCTTGGTACACGATGTACAAGAGATAATCGCATTTAACGCGTTAGTTAATAGTACGTCTGAGCTCGGGCTCTTAAACGCTATCTCCGCTTTCCCGGCCGTCGCGACCACGGTACAGCAATTAACCCGCGCCGCGCATAAATAAATTCGCGTAAATCAAAATATCAGATCGAACCCGCGTGTTCATACATAATAGACCGATATATTAGGATTTGTTACGTAATTATTTAGTTAAATCGGCACCGTGCCGTTGTACTTTATTTTTTAGCTCGATTCCCTCTCAAAAGATGCGTGTTTGCGCCCACGCCCGCGACTCTCTCTGCTCACGCCTCCGTGAGCGGGGGGTGAAAATTCGATCCCGCACACTCGTCGCGATTTTTCTTGTAACTGCTCGAGCCTAGGTAGTCCCTCGGTGTGGAGCCCTCGAGTATGTTACTCGCGCGAATACAGTGATTTACACATGTTCTACACTTACACGATCACCCCACACTCTTGCACATCTAGGCACTCAGTGGTGGGCTGTTTTTTTGCCCTTTTCGGACTGAAATAGGTCACGTAACACAGTAGTCAGATACCAAATACACATATACATTCGTGAAACATGCATGGTCACACATGCATTTTTCACGAATTCATATATGAGTATTGTATGGATAGATAGCTTAGCTAGCTTAGTTAGTTCGGGAATCCGGCGACAGCTCAAGCCGAGGTGCACCGAGTGCCCTTGAGATGTTTCGCCTAAAAACAATCGGGTGAGTGCCCTAAGCGCTCCCCTTAGTAGTCCGGTGGAACTGTGAAAGCCTAATAAGCTGGCAGTGTAGGTCAGTTCGAAAAAAAAAAAAAAAAAAAAAAAACGGCAGTTGATTCCGAATCCCGTTTGTGTTTAGACAATGAATCACTTAGTAATGTGTTCTTCATAGTTTACCTCTTCAGAAGGAGGCCTTTGTTAAAGATATGTGTTCCGTTCGATAAATTATGACATAGAGTGACTTCAGAATTATGAAGGTGGTCAATTAATATACAAGAGGTCGTGTAGTCATTGATATTTCACTGTAATTTGTTATTTTTTTAAATTACAAAGATAATTAGGCTTCTTTTACTAAAAAGTTTATCTCTATAATAGTTGCGTAATTGTTTTTTTATTTGTTTTTAACTGACTTCAAAATTGAGGCTTTGAACTCGGCTGCATTTGTTTTTTTTTGCGTCAGATCTCCTTGACGTATAAACTGATTTGGAAAATTCTTTTTTTATTGGAAAGAGGATGTTATTAATGGCGTTCCGTTTTAATTTCATTAGCATTGGACGTTGGACTTCGAATGTACAAAGTGGCCTCTTATCGTTGTCACGTTTCGGGATCATTCAGTGGTCATCCAGCTGTCTGGGGGATTGTTTCTGTGATATCGACGATTGCTGATGGATTGTAGACCTGTCGATGAATATAGAGAACAGTGCAGTCACTTTGTCTCAGGCACTATGTACTCGTGTAATGGATTTCGATGAACTGTTATTGAAGTTATACTTCTTTTGGCGCGTTAGGGAAAAATGATGAGAGTAAATTTGGACGATGCGCGCGCTCACCGTCAGGAATAACTGACACCCTGAAGTAAGTTATAGTTAACATTTTATTTAAAAAAGAGTATGTATGTATTAAATACCTTTTTTCTATTGTTAGCGTCGTTTTTTCTACAAACGTAGAATAAGGCGAAAGATAATTTTTTTTAAAAACAAAGAATAACTTCTAACGCGTGTACATAAGTACACACACACACACACACACTCTTTTCGTTATATACATCTATACATATAGTTATGAAAAGATATAATATTATTAAATTATAATTAAAATGATAAATATATAATTTATAAGTTGTTATGCGTACGCTACGGTGTAGCGCTACAACTGGTTACGGAAGCGAGTGCACGGTTTGCTACGCGCGTAGCCGTTTACGTAGCCGTCGTAGCACAAGTCTGTATTGAGCTTTTTATCCTACTTCTAATGTTATGACAATTAAGTAAAAACTGAATTATGGGGTAGAACTTTCCGGTAAGTTTGAAACTACTCCACTCGGCCTGAATAATTGTCACAGAGCGCATAGTATTGGAGTCTAAAGGTAAATCGTCTGTGCAGGCTCAGTGTTGAGAATCTCAACTAAGTCATCATCTCATTCGTTGTCATTATCATCCAGAATCAATCCATTTTAACTAATATTATTAAGATATTAGTACATTTATTTGTTTGTTAGGCTTTCACACTATTACTGCTCAAGCAATCTTCAGGAAATATTGCATACACTTTATCAGGGGTACAGAAAGACATCTTTCATCCAGAAATAGTGTAATGTACCCGAGGTATACATTATCAAGCCTACATATATGTGAGCGATATCTTTTTAATGAAGAAGGCTTTTATGCTATCTGTTTTTTTATAACTCCTCACTAGGTGGCGCTGGGTTATACTGTGTTACTACTAAGTTTTAAATTATAATTTAACGCGAACATCGTGACTGAAAGAAAAATTTACAATCAGAAATGAATTGGTCGTGTGCGGATAAAAAAAATTCTATGTTTCTTCTCTAAATAATTTCACCGTGAAATGGATCATGAAATGTTTTATTTAATAGAAGGGTTAGTATAAATTGGACTCATTAAATCCACAGGTGTAAATAGAGGCATATCCCGCGGCCGGCGCCTCGCGGTCTCACCAGACAAAGCTTTGTTTTCTAAGTTCCAACTTGAAGACAATTCCGGCCCACTGACCGAGTGGGCGATCGACCGGCGCATGCGCGCGCCGCCGCCACCCGCCGCCAGTCGACGCAGCACCCGCGGCCGGACCGCGCGCGTTCACATCCGCCGCCGCGAGCCCCAGACGCGTGCAATAACATCCATACAACCGCTAATGCAATTTGTTTACAACGTTACACGTGGTGTAATGGCGGACGGCCGGGTCACGTGATTAAGAAAATCGAACGCCTGTCAATCGTATTGTCAACAGATTATTGGTGAGTTTCATTTATTATATCCATTTTTTTTTTTTTTTGCAAACGGTTATTTCATGTGCGCGTTCCGGCCGAGATGGGATATACGTTTCGGTAAAGGCTGTGTTCGCACACGTCATTCGGGGCGAGACATTAAATTTTCAGGTTGTCGCGACAACGTTATGTTTTTGTTTAAAACATTTCACGGTCTTCTATTAAATTAAAAGATTAATATAATTTATATACGACTTGTTTATTATCATTCATGTTACCCAGGAAATGATAATTGTGTTTGTGTCATTCAGATTAGTATTTTGATAAATTAGGCTGTGATTTTTTTGTTGGGAAAATTATCAACAATCAAGTAAGGATGATTAAAATTAAAATTGCGTTCTTGATAATATGTATTAGAATTGTAAAAAATGTCAAACTTACAATATTATATACAAAATGTTACTTTGTTATGTGTGGCTAAGTAAAAGCATTCATAAACGCTCTATAATATTTTAGCAGAAAAATTTTAGACCACATCAGACGTACACGAGAGAGAGAGAAATAATATACAGAATGAGTAATAATAATAATATATCTCTAGAAGAGCAGAAGTTATCTCCGCGTGTTATTATATTTACTAAGATATCATAAAAGTCAGAGATAACGATCTTTTCCTCCGTCTGAAATTACTACTTATTCTTTTACAAATATATATTTATAATTTCCTAGAGCGAGATTATAAAGTATTTTTTACATGAGATATACACATACAAACGTTCCCGTTTTATATTCTATATATATATATTAGAAATTAGTAGATTTGTGTTTTGCACCCGATTTTGTTGCGGCCAGGTTTTTTTTTATATATGATAGTGTGCAAACGGACAGGTAGGTCACCTGATGGTAAGTGATCACCGCCGTCCATAGACACTAGCAACACCAGAGGAGTCGCAAGTGCGTTGCCGGCCTTTTAATATATGTGGGCCTCCTCCTTTTATGTCGCTGTAAATCAGTCACAATTACTAGTTTTTAGTTTGTCACGTTTCGGCTGTTAAAAGTGTTTAAAGGATTTACGGTCGACACTTTAAACCTTGATATTTTTTAACCCCATATATTTTTAGGGTTTGACCACAATATCGCTTAATTTTAGTGACGACCATGTCGATGAAGATGGTGATTGATCTATTAATCTCAAACGGACTCGTTATCTCTCATATGTATAGGTGCTTATTGGCATATCCTCAGTTGGAGGATTGTAGCTAGAAATTAATATACCATGCTAGAGTTTCATCACAGCGTTTTCAATCACCCAAATGTCTGTCTTATTATAAGAGTTACACACAGATACAGAAAACATTATTGCGGAGTTACCGTTGTTTCATTTCGGGTAGCGTTTATTTTTTTTAAGTTATCCCTTTCATGTTTTACCATCGGTGCTTAGCCGCGGCTGTAAAACGTAATGATATTTCGCGAAATTATTCTTTAAAAAGTCTTCACCTTGCCAGTCGTCAAAAACGATTCAGCCGTTTAGGAGATTAGCCAAGAAAAACAAGAGACACTCGAATTGTGTTTATATATTAGTTAGTTCGGCGAACGTTGTCCTACCCGCTAATAATAATAAAACCCTTAGAATTAGATCATAGCGCCGTCTACCGGGTCTAATTGTGAATTTTATAGCATTATTATATACCATCCTTGAATCCGTCTGAACGTATACAAAAAATTGATCAAAATCTGTCCAGCCATTTAGAAAAACTTCAGTCATATACGTAGAGAAGAATTATACATATAAATATATAGATATTTCTTTACATATAACAATGTTGTCTTAAACTATGTTATATCTTTTACAACATCTAATTTAGGAACTTATCTAATATTTTTTGGGAAATTATTTCAATATACGTTTTCAATTTAACTTCATAAATATGCAAATCAAATAATTTCTCTCATATTGTGATCCCGAGATTTAAGATGAGAAGTATCGGTGAGATGAGAAAGAAATCTTTATGAATGGTAACATACTACATTATCTTCTTGTAACTGTGATGGTTTACGGCGTGCACATCGAGATACCTCTCAGACAGCATGGTTTTTTCAAACTCACTTGGCATTTGTCGTTATATTTTGGTCTATACTGATGCATTGCGTTATATTTATATATAGCTATATTACTGTAAAGTCTCATAATTCTTCATGCGGTAGATTTTATGTGAAAGAGTAACAAACATCCCTCCACCCTTATAAGCTTCGTAGTTTGTAATATTAGTCGGAGTAAAGAATATGCGAATGAAACACCGCCTACAAAACTCCTAAGTATTGGGAGCTTTGTATTCTATTCATTTTACTGTGACTCGCAAGTTGTAGATGATGGGCTGTATTTTATTAATTTATATAGTATTTTAACGTGGACGAAATCTCGGAGAGCTGTTGGTATTATTCAGAAAAAAAAAAAAAAAAACGATTTCCTATAACAAATGGATGGCAAAGTGTCACAATGTTGAAGCTTTAAATATTAAATTTCCTTAGTGGGCGCTCCTTTGTAATACGGCATTGAGAAAAGGTTGAGTTAAAAGGTCTAAACCGGAAGTCTGTATAGGAGGTAGTCTCAGCAGAGAAGCTAAGAGAAACGGAAATCTATCCCTGTATACATATTTTAAGCCTAGACGTGTAAAATGTGACACACTTAATTTCCCAGCTCGGTCGCATAAAGTGTTAGCCGTAGCGACCTAAGTCTACGAGCAAGCTGGCTTTAATAAAAGAGCACTTTTCGACTGTATGTTAGTATAGGAAAATATTTTCGTATGTGACTTTTATTCAAAGCACGACACTCGCCAGAATCCTATACGCAATATTGAAGTTCTCGCTGAGTGCGTCGCGTCTGGTGTCGCCGGTTATGTGTCGACGTTACCATTGTATACTATATCTCGCCTCTCAAATTATGTATCTACGTTCTTACATTGTATATTGATCGAACATGTCATTATAATAGTAACTTAAATATTATAAATTAACTCGAGCAAAATGTGGTAAGTAATCCTTGCCTATTATCTACCTACACATTGTCGTGGTTTCTTCTGTTCATTTTGAATGCTTCTTATATAATGCTTTATTTATACTATATTACACTCCTATTACACTCCACATTAAGTATATTGGAACTTTTCTTAAATTGCAATTCGTTTCTTCTATTTGTCATTTGTTTTTACACTTCGGTACTATATTAAATATCGTGTGTCTAGGTTACTATGGACTTAATTCATGAGAATTTTCATAATACTTGTAAGACTTACTATGATTTTGAGCATATTTTGGATGCGTCAGTAGAGTGTCGCTTGTCTTCCGCCTGCTTTTGGCAAGTAAGCACCAAGCAAGTCGACTATTTGCGAGTTTGCACAATCGTCTAACTTTGAGTGACAAATTTTATGATGGTCGTCCGTCTATCGCTGTGAACAATGACCAGTTCGGTATTGTACGCCTTATGATCAACATTCACGTGCATGTACCTACTATCTACCATATGACATGGGCATCCTTAAGTATAGGCATAAGTCAGACAGGTAGTGAGGATAGGTAACACAGTGCTTACCAGATTCAACAATGGAACGTCAAATTGGTGTGGGACATAATGATAAGTGGCAAAACAAGAATTTATAATAACAATTCCAAAACAAAGCAACAACCTAGAATTTGGATAAGTTTCGAACAACAAAATGGCGAGTGTGTGCTGTGCCGCTAAGAGGATTATTCCTACTCTTTTTCTAAATAAAACTGACCACGTGGCTACTGTCGCTTTGGAGGATCATCGTACAGAGAATAGCGATTGGTACACGCCCATTTATTGGGCATAAATTATTAACGAACTCCGTAAAAATAACCAAACGCGCCATAACATTTTGCACCATGACAATGCCAGCTCTCGACGGCTAGACAGACAAATGAATTTTTGAAAGGGAAAACGTAGAGATCCTGCTTATAATCCCCACTTGGCATCATGCGACTTCTTTAAGGCTTTTACTTAAGCTAAAATCTAAGGCTATTATAGGATGGATCAATATGTAAACGATGGTGACGTCTGAGAATGACACCCCTCTCTGTGCGTCCACCAAAAACGAATGTAACTATCTATTTCTATAACTATGCATGTTCGAAAAAATGTGTGATGACAAGATAAACCAGAACGAGCTTCTTGCTAGTTCTTCTCGATGATTGGGTTATTTTTCGAGCCGGTGGTAACTTTGACTTTCATAAGCGCCTTCTCAGGGTCTAAATTGAAAAAAGTATTTTTGATTTCGACTTCTTGTTACTAAGTAAATTCAAGAATTATTGACACGACCAATAATTTTCAAACACGGTGTTGGGTAGTATAAAAAGCATGTTTCCGAGGTCATCAAGGAGTAGCGGCATAAATGTTTTCAAGATTAGTTTATTTGTATGATAGAATGCATTGAAGCTAAGGGATACTGTTTAGAGAAATAGTTTATTCATTTTTGACTAGTTTTCTTATTCATTCGGGACACTTTTAGTGCGCTCCACGTACAAACTACATTAGTGTAAAGTTTCGTCAAAATGCTTTTAGTGGTTTTTGCGTGAAAGAATAAGAATACATTCATTATTTTTTTTTAAACTACCCCGTCTAAGCTATTCATAGGATATTTGTGGCTATAATTACGTGTAAAGTAGGAGCCGTTCCTTTCCCTCGGGAAGAGCGTTTTGCGCCGTGTTCGACATGTAAATATTGGTACTGTAAGTCATGGTGAATTAAAGCGAATTAAATATTTAGTTATAGAACGTGTTTAGGTTACGGTTGATAAAGTATTAAATAGATCAAATTAAGAAAAATATTTGGTCATTAAATTAACAATCGTTCTATATTTACTAGTCCTTAGTAATAGTATAAATGTGAATGTGTGAAATGTTTGCAGACACGTCGACAGAGGCACAGAGACTCTCAGTTCCTGCTCCCCGGCCAAATAGGTGTGAAAAGGCACCATGGGGTTTTGATTTTCCCCATGATAAAAAAAAGGTGCATAATAAGAGACTTAGAGCACTTTTAATTTAGAAAAAAGTAATGCCTTGAGGAATAAGTCAAACCTACATTTACGCTAGTGAAGCAGCGCGCAAAAGCTAGATGATGTTATAAATTACAAAATGTTCAATGAGGAGTGGATGTTTGTTACTCGCTAAAACTATTCAACAGATTTGTATGAAACTGTACTGTTATATAGCTCATTTATACATTAGAATAACAAATACGTTATAATTTATATAGGCATTGTCTTAATTGACCAAAATATAACGATAAGTGCTAAGAAAATTGACAAAAAATGTGCTACCTGAGAGCTCTTGCGTGTACTGTATAAACCGTTAAGAGTTATAGGAAGATAATATTAGCGTATGTAAAGATACAAACGAAGTCGCGGATCGCCGCTAGTATAATCTATAACTACATAGAAAATATTCTTCGTAAATATATACTCGTATTTAGATAAACCCCAACATAGTTTGACCAATCATTATTAAAGTTGGTATATTCAAGTATTTTTTCAAGGAGAACGTTTCTGTACTAGTAACCATTTTACTATAATTTACTATGAGGTTGGGCTAGTCGCGGACGCTTGCTAGTTTTGGATATAACATTAAAAAAGTGCATTTCGTAGATGTATCTGTAATGTATGATTCCAACTTTACTTTTTTATAATGTTAAAATATGGTGTGACTATTGAAGCAGCGTAGTATATCTGTTCCGCTCGTTGTTTAGTAAAATGTCGTCAGTGTGAGTATAGCCGTTAATTTTTTTTATTATGATAACCGAATTTGTGAATATATTTCTAAGACGCAAGTGTAGTATAATTAATAAAAGGGGTTATACACACGACGACTTGTAAACGCAGGGAACATAAGTACTAAGGGTGTTACTGTCGTGTCCTTTAACCCATTTTACCTGTGTATAACACATTGACCACGTATCGCATATCATTCATGGTCATAGTTAAATTTGGAGCGTTTTTGGGTTTACGAGTGTTTAATATATAGTATCTGTGTAGATGCATCTGTGCATTTGTTGCGATACAACCGCAAAGCTCAGTATTATTAACGTGCATCTTTCATGCATAACATTACGTAGGTCTTATCTTATGTAGGTGGTAGAGCTACGCTGAAGCTATTACTGGTTTCAGAATGAATGGGTCGGCTCGCCCGACGCGCGGGGTTGTACCACCCGACACACAGAAAACCGACATGAAGTAACAGTGCTTGCACTGTTGCGTTTCGTTCGGCCACTGAGAGCGCCGGAGGCCCACATATTTAAAAGGCCGGCAACGCACTTGCGACTCCCCTGGTGCTGCTAGTGTCTATGGACGGCGGTGATCACTTACCATCAGTTGACCCACCTGTTCGTTTGCCCCTATAAAATAAAAAATAAATGTTTGCGTCTGTTGCGAAGGATGCGCGTTAACAGTTCGTTTGAAAGCGTCATATGTACAAGTCCTACGTCAGTTAAGTGCAATCTATATAAGTCTGTGTCTGTACCACGATAAAAATATAAAACTTCTAATGACCACCGATAGATGCCACTAGTTGACACATTTATGTCAGATACTGCTTTAGAAATTAAGAGAGAGTAAGGCGGAAAAAAGTACACAAAGTAGGAGCGTTGACAGAGACTGGAGAATAAGTTAGAGAATAGTTTTGTGACTGTTCTGACATGGGGTGAGCTATCTTAACTAATAATTTGAAGTATCAAAAACAATCTAAGCTTCAACATAACTCTGGTTCCATTTCAGTTTACCGTAACGCCCCTGCGAGATATATTAAATCATAATAACGGTGTACTTTGAGTGACGTAATCGGTACGGCTTCTCGTCATACTTGGAGCTGTTTCCCCTACGGTGGTGCACGGACCTACGATCTGGTTGCACTGGGGCCATTAAAGTCTGTAAAACTTAGCTCCATATACTCATCTCCGGTGAAGACGAACCCGTATCATTACAAGCTTTAAAAAATTACTAAATTAAAAACTGCCCTAAAACTCGATCGCAAGTGCTGAGAAGTATCTTTATCAAATATTTAGTTCAGACTTAGAGGATTTAATATCATAAAGGATCCTCTAAATAAGTTTAATGACGTAACAGTTTGTTCGAACGGTTGTTGCGTCCAACGGAGACCTGTGGAACTCCGGCGTCGCGAAACTCGCGTCCTTTCGTAACCGATACCTGACAGTTATTCCGACAACGGTGTTATCGTCTGCTTAAACGTCCAGCTGTTACCGGTGACAGTTTAAGCCTTTGGAACTTTCTCACTGCTGTACTTATTGGCGTAAGTTTCATTGTACATTATATTGTGCTAGCCTATATACCTACTTCGTCTGTGTTGTTTATAATTATATATAGAAGAAAAAAAAGACAAAAATATACTTTACTTACAAACCTTTTTTGTGTACAATGTTAATCGATTACGTTCTCTCTCCTGCGCATACGCACCACACCGTTTACCTATAAAAATCGTAGTTCCTTTATTTGGTGATAATTTTTATTAAAAGGACTAAGTGTCTAAGAATTAAAACTAAGAAAAATGTTCGAATTCTTTCCAATTGCCTCTGTGAGATTCGTGCATAATGACAAGCCTCTATAATTTTATTTTTATAGGTTAGTAAAACAAATGAATCTCACCAAACAGTTACTAAAGCACCGTTCAAGGATAGCGGTGATTGTAGAGAGATTAAATATGCTTATGTTAATGGCAATCCACGTACAAGCAAAGCCGGCTGCAGTGTCTAAGGACACAACACTCACCATCCACTAATATATTAAAACTAGCTGTGACTCGTTATTTATGCCGCGTCGCGCTGTTTCATGGTTCTTACTTTTTATTTTTTGAGCTACATTTTGTATGGTTATTGTGCCCGTTCTAAGGCATGCGGTATAATGCTAGTCATTTATACCTTCCTCGATAAGTAGACTATGAATTCAAAAAATAATTTTTCCAATCCGATGGGTAATTCGAGAGAAGTTAACGTTCAACCAAATATATAAAAAAAAAGCTGTACGCTTAGTATTATAGTATGGAAACATTGAAATAACTCGTATCGCACACAAAGGGTGCGTCACATCAAACTGTTCCGGGAAGTGATCCGGAACACCCGATGCGGATCGGCGGACCTATATAAAAATATGAAAACCATTTTATCCGTTGCGTTTGTTGCGTGACACGCGGATATTTTAACTTTGACAATAACCTGTAGATTCGTTACTCTGCTAACATATTTCGGACTAAATACTATCTATATGCATATAGGCGAAAATAATTATGTTTGTCAGCTGATCTTCCTTTTTTTTTGTTTAGCAGCCAACATAAAAACACATTTTTTTTGTATACAATGTTAAGCGGTTGCTTTCCCTCTCCTGCGCATACGCATCAGATCGCTTGCCCCACATTTCACATCGTTGAACACGTCGTAACTTATAAAAATTGTAGTTTTTTTAAACTTTATTAATCCTTTTGGTGATCATTTGTTTTTATATAAGCCATTATAAATTCCATAGAGTCGAAGCCTTTATTTATAAGTCTCTATTCGTAATACGTCATGTTTATACATCTACTAGATTTGTACAGTACTAAATAAAGATTTTACCACTTAGAAATAAAAAAAAATTAACGTAGAAGAAAAGGACTTTAACCCTATAGCATAGTCGAATTTCGACCACCGAATGACTACAAGTTTGTGAGCAAGCAACGATACAACAGTTCAGTGCCGTTTTCTTCTCCGTTTCTCATTTGACTTTCTTTATTTTTGTTTAATTAACTATTGACTATTCCTTGAAGTACGAGGATGGTTCTTACGGAAAGAAAAATAAAAAAAAATGCCTCTTAAAGTCTAAAAAAAACACTTTTCTATATTCCCATACAAACGATTCGTAATAATACTTAAAAGTCAATTTGAACTTTAATACCATACGATAAAGTTTGTTAGTGGAGAGGTTCCGAGAAGGAAAAACAATTGAGTGACGTTAGTATCGTATAAATATTAATGTCAATATTTGTCAATAGCTATACGATGGTAACATTTAACATTATATAGCGTCCCGAATAGCAGAATAAGTATTATTAAAGAATCGACTGTTAGTTAGGTGGTACGAAGTTCACCGGGTCAGTTAGTTGTACTATAAAATCAATGACTTATATACTACACTAGAAGTGCTATTCCACGCGACATTGATGTTTTTTTTTTATTATTTGAACAAAATTCTAATACTCGTTTGAGGTCTCGCCTGTATTTAGAGAAAGTAAAACATATTGAACTCCTTAATAAATGGTAAAAAAAGATTCGTTTACAGGCAATTAAAAATTTTGCAGTGCCCTATAGAAGAAATTTGAAAGCAAAATTTGAAAGTTGTATATTTCATTAGAGTTTATTATAATATCCTTTATGAAGTTAATTCGTTTGTATAACATTGCATATTGCATAACATGCAAGTTATTAAAGTAGGACCAAAGGCTGGCAACACATCTGTGACGCCATCCGTGTGTCGCAGGTGTCCATGGGCGGCGGTAATCACTGACCATCAGGTAACCCGTCTGTCGTTTACCTCCAATCGCATATAAAAAAATCTTGATAGTTGTGAGTGTGAATGATGATGTCTGGAATTGATTCCTCTCTATCTATCCGTATATACATATGTTAAAAAGAGAAACCCGATCGAGTATCTTGCCAGTTTTTCTCGATGACTGGGTTGTTTGTCGAAACCGGTGGTAAATTTTCACGTTGATAAGCGCCTTCTTATTCTGACGAATTTCGTCCGTAGTGTCCACGTGATGTTGTTAATATATAAAAAATTAACACTACCTTATCAGATGGTATTTACTTGCGTAAATAAAGATAAACACACGATTAAATAGATAATGAGATGATAACATTCTTTCTGATAACAATTCATATACAACTAAACGGCGAGATCTTATGTTGAAAATATTAATTTTAATATTACAAATTTCACTATATTTTCTGTTTTCATAATTTATATAAAAACAGACAGACGTTCAGTGCATTTTAGCTCATCATCACTATATAGTATAAAACAAAATCGCTTTCTCTGTCCCTATATCGCTATGTATGCTTAAATCTTTAAAACTACGCAACGGATTTTGATGCGGTTTTTTTTAATAGATACAGTGATTGAAGAGGAAGGTTTATATGTATAATAACATCCATTAAATAGTAGAGAAATACTGTTATTTTTGAGGTTTCTAATGTGTGTCGTAAATAATTATATTTTTTCCGCTTACATTGTAACAAACGCAGGCTAAACCCTACGAGATTTATCAAAATAATGTACTAAGTATTGTACACATTGAAAAGGTCTACAGAAAACTCCGCGATAGCATATGTCTGTAGATTTGAGCGTTGACTGTTTTTCACATAGCCAACTGTATGTCGCTCTTTCAAGAGTAACCTCTAGAGAAAATATGTTTGTATTGTCTAATGACAAGGAAGCTGTGAACGTTGTATATAAAGATATACTGTAATATATTAATTGTTGTAAAAATAAAATAAAGAGGGGAAAAAATGTAAAAAGTAAATAAGCAAAAATGTAGTGTATATGAATTTAGATATTCCAAAGGTAGCAGAAAATCTTCATAGTATAGGGCAAGGAGAAATGTTTTACTCCAAATTTAACGCGTGCGGGCTACGGGCAATAATGATCAAATCAACTGGATCGATTTTAATCATTTTTTCAGTGATTTTTTTTATTATTTTTATATTATAGGGGGCAAACGAACAGGTGGGTCACGTGATGGTAAGTGATCACCGCCGTCCATAAACACTAGCAACACCTGGGGAGTCGCAAGTACGTTGCCGGCCTTTTAATATATGTGGGCCTCCGGCGCTCTCACTGCCCGAACGAAACGCAACAGTGCAAGCACTGTTACTTCACGTCGGCTTTCTGTGAGAGGGTGGTACTACCCCGGGCGAGCCGACCCATTCATGCTGAAACCAGTAATAGCTTCAGCGTAACTCTACCACCTACAGAATGACATATATTTTATACCCGTACGAAGCCGGAGCGGGCCGCTAGTTACTATATAAATTCAACTTTAACAAAACGTACAATTAATAGTTTGCTATATATGACGTTAGGAAATCCAGAATCACCAGACCAGGATACAACAGCGCAAACATGTCGATGCACATCAAAAAATAATGTTTCCACTTTTAATACTAACATTATATTTACATATATGCATTATATAATAACTTATACATTGTATATACTTATTTAAAAATGTCTAATGATGAATTTATGTAATTTTTCATATGAATATAATGGGAAATATTTATATTTTAGTCTCGCTTATAAATATAATAAAAATAATCGCTGATGGGAGAAAGCAAAGGCGATATCTTTTAGTTGGGCAAATATTTTGTCACGACAATACAAACACGGCACAAACAAACGACGTGATCTACCACTCCGCATCGAGAATGAATAATAGTGTATTTTTAGAACACCGGGCGTGTTTGCACACATACGGAGAAAATAATTATGATACAAATGATTGTAGACACCCACTCGCGAGATAATGAAGCTTAGCGAAGATTATAGACGCAGGTCGGATGAAAATAAAAGAATACACGTAATACAAAGCAATACACGACTTATATTATACCATACTAAAGTTAACGGAATGAGTTACGAGTTAGTTACGAGGTAGAGGTTCTCAAGAGCATTTCTGGCTCGAACTTCGACCTTGTGGAATCGACTTCCAGCGGCGGTGTTTCCAAACCATTACGAGTAACAAACCTTTAAGAAACGAGCGTACACTTATTTAAAAGGTCGGCACGCGACTCCCCTGGTGTTGCTAGTGTCTATGGACGGCGGTGATCAGGTGACCCACCTGTTCGTTTGCCCCCTATAACATAAAAAAAATTATAAAACGACAAATGACAATATTTCAACTATGTTTAATATGTCACGGTAGAACTATGCACACTGATTGTCTGTTAAGCTTAAAGCTCTTATTTATAAGACCTGTGTAAAACCAATCCTGACGTACGTTAGTAAATCGTGGGAAGTAAATCAAGAAGACGTCCTCGCCATGAAATTTACGAGAGAACAGATGTTAAGGCGCAATGATTTCGTGCCAATACGTGGGTTGCGATAGATTATTCACGTGAAAAAAAGACCACCAGGCTACGTTAGGAATAATTGGTCACTACAAAACTACCAAAAGTAATTAAAAATATTCCATGTTGAAGAATATGATACAAAGTTTCCGAAGACGAAGTCAAGGATGGAAAAGATTGGAGCAAAAAAAAAAAACAGAAAGATGGTGCCATCACCATGTGAGAACACATAGTGAGGAACAGAGTACCGAGTGTTACAGTAGCATTAAAAAATATATATATAGTTAAATTTAACATAGACTGAATGCAGAAACAGCAATGTGCACCCACTTCCTTGATGTTTATAGTTTTATCAAAGTACAGAAAACAGGCGCATTTAACTAAAACACAAATTGGAGAGAGATCAAAAAGTCTGGACTCTGCGCTTTCAGTGAATTACGTTTCTTATTAAGTGTAATTTTAAAACAAAAGCCCATCGCGAATAAAAGAATACTATGTAGCTTGCTTTTCTTGATTTCGAATATATGTAAAAAATAATATGGCAAATGCTTCCCTCTTTTTTTGGGCGGTAGACTTGGTCATTATTTATATCAGAATGCCGTACTATTGTATAATGTATGGTTTTATTGATTCGTTACAGACGACGTTATCCTATCTAAGATTATAAATGTAAATGTGAGCTTGTGTGTTTATCATAATTTCACACCTTAATTATTAAATCGATCTTTATGAAAATTTGTATATAGTATCAGAAGTACAGTAAAGGACATAAAGTAGCTTTTATCCGGGTAAAAGTATTGTTTCCGAGGGATATACTAAATCTACATTAATCCGAAAGAAGTCGCGGATAAAAGCAGAAGTTAAATAATCTTATTTTTTTAATGTTTCATTATAAATAATTCAAGGGGCTAATGGGACCGTGTTAATAGGGCCTACCAAGTGCGAGCGACGACAATATGAAGGATATAAAAAGAGCGTGGAAAAGAAAAACAGAGAGCGGTAAAGCGGTAGGTGGTCTTGCCTATAATTAAATAAAATAGCAAAGGGACCCCAAAATAAAAAGCGTGCAATGTATCAGATTAAAAACTATCTTTTTTTTTTCATTCCAAGCTCCCTATTTGATCAATGATACGAAGGGCCAAAACACATCTCATTATCTGGAGCGCACCTATTAAATTGATTTATAAGGGCCAATCAATAATGTTCTGTGGCTTTCAACTCGAAACTGTGTGTCGCATTAAACAATGGGGTGATTTCGTCGAGAGTGACGTCATAAGTGTGTAATCGAACCTTGGTCAAGAATTAATTAACGTTTGTATGCAGCGAGACAGTCCAGTTTAATACAATAATTGGTATTTTGTAAAAGGGTTTTACCTTCTGAAAGCGTGGCACATTCCTTCGATTATGACACTTGTTAATTTATCTTACGTTTGACTACACTTCTTTCTTGCATATGATCAAAGTTTAAGAGCCAAGGAACTTAGATCCGATAATACGACGAAAATGCCAAAGACGAAGTCAAATAAGCTCTATATTAAATTAGTTACATCCTAACTTCTGGCATACAAGTTGTTCTAACTCAATACTCGAGACTAACTAAAACTATCTTCATAGGCTGACGTCGGCAAGTTTTGGAGACCTCTTTGTGATTTTTAATGTTAGTGATGACGCTGAAATGAAAAGTTAATACCAGGCTATATTCCTAGGAAATACTTCTCATAGAAAAACTTTTGAAGCGACGGTGGTATAGTTTTTAGCCTGTTTGGACACTGCGTCGACGTAGACGTAGGTTCAAATCCTTGCAGATGAGCTGGAGCTATCTGTGAAGAAAAACGTAGCGATGAAACAATACCACGACGGTAGGGCTTTATCTAAGTCCACCTACCTAGTTACCATCCACCAAATCTATCGCCGAGCACCTATAGATTTGTTCCGGTTTGTGCACTCCAGAGTCTAGCATCTTCAGAGGTCTAGCATATTCACCGTCTTGGACCATATCGCCATTTAACATCAGGAGAGATTGTGGTCAAACGCCAAAAGTTATAAAGTATAATAAATCATTACATATTTCAAAAGGCAAGGTCTATTTTTGTTCAGTTGATTACTTATAAATACAGAACGTCCTATCTGGTTCCAATTTTAATTTTATTATATTTTATTAGGTTGGTAAAAATGTTTTTACATTATTACAAAGCGGCCCTTTGTGAGTTTTAATTTAGGATGTTATCTTCGGAACTGTTAGATAGCTATGTTTAAACTGATAGTTATTATGGGCTATGTTTTATTTGTCTTAGTTTAGTATAGTACTTCCCTGTGAGTACGTCGTTTTGAAAATAACTTTGGGGGCTTTAAAGAAATACCGTTTTGTATATTGAAAAGTTCTGAGTCGTCATTACCTATTAACTCCTGTAGCCTATTTCTCCGTTTTAATTAACCTCCGTGACATTTTAACATTATTCTTCAGCCTTCACAGGAAAGCGCAACGTATGAACAATTTTAAAGTCATCTCTATCAGCGAATAAAAATTGAATCACTATCAGCTTCTCCGTTTCGATGTTTTACCCGGAAACTCGGAATCTAAAGTCGGAAGTATTACTTCATTGTGGAAAATGAGTTGAACCTTGATTATGTCACAAACTGGTTTGATTTTTCTACATACGTTTACCCGACAGATGCAATATAAAAAGCAAAAAAAAAAATGTAATATTAATAATCTACACGACAAACGTAGCCGGGTACAAATACATGTACACGTTTATTACTCTCTCGTAGTCTATCTACGTAATAACGTACATTTGCTACGTAATTGCATAGCACTACGGAGCTTGACTGAGGACATTTAATATAGTCTGTTGTGTCTTTGCGTTTCTTTTTTATTACGTACATTGTACAATACATTTATGTGTAATATCGTATTAAAAATGAGAAGGATTCGTTTTTTTTTTTATCTTACACGTTTCACAATTTTTATGTATTCAAAGTAACAAACGACAATTTTATCGATTTGAGCTACAACTATACTCTCTTTCTTCGTTAGTCCTATTTCGGAATCAGCTAATGCTTGCATGCCGGCATGACGGTGCCAAACGGCGATGGACTGCCTCGTTGGTAAAAAAAAAGCAATCACGTTACTAATATTGCTAAAGTAGGTATTTATTAGAAAACTATTGAACATGTGATTTTAAATAAAGTGGAGTAAGTTATAATAGAAAAAAAACATTTTGACTTAATTTACTATTTATACTAAGGCAAAATTAAACGTCACGTCTAATTTAATAAGTATAAGTTTTATTGTTTTGTTCTATACATCTTAATACTCATGAAAAAACGTACAGATAAAAAAATGTACAAGCGCGAATGACAGATAAAAATTTAAAACATACAGATAACAAATATTCTTGCACAGATAAAAATAGTGTACTAACAGATAGAAAGTATTCGAGTGTGAGTTTTTACTCTGTGATGGGCCCTTTGCGTGTTCACACCTCGTCGCGGGTGCCGTTCTGGGAAGTCTCAACGCTTAGATTCGTTCTAGAAATGTAGATTAAAAATACAAAAGTTTTATCGAGGTCGCATGCCTGTGGTTCATTTTTGCTGTCAATATTCGGAACGAGTTCTGGAGATTACATAGTTAAGAACTTGCTTTTTTTATTTAACTTGAAACATTCGGTCAAGGTTATATTTACAGAAAAAAATCTATAAACATGTAGTTTTGTTTGTACATTCATTTTTTTTTCTATGATTTGTGGAAGATGTCTTTTCTCCTAATGTAGCACTGATCTCGAGTTTAATATTTCAAAATTGATGTCTGTCTGAATCTAATTAGAAAAAAAGTTTGAATAATTTTTGTATACGGTAATAAGGTACGAGTTATAAAATGAATGGTTCAAAATATTTCATTTGTGTATATTTACACGCGATTTTAATTAAATTTGGTATGCAGGTACTACTATATCCTCACTTTCTTAATTATTTTATAAATATGAATGTCAGTTTCGTTCTTTGTTTGTTACATTTACACGCCTTTACTATACTTCATCACGTTGTTAGGGGCACACAGAAAGGATATAGGGTATCTTACATTTAGAAAAGGTATACTGTACCCGAGGCGTAGGTTAAATTTATATTAATACGAGCGAATCCACGGGTAAAAGCTAGTTTTAGATAAATTAAAAGTAAAAACAACATTAGAAAACGAAAATAATTATTCCGTAATAAAAGGCTGCGGAACTGCGGGAATAGTTAGTTAATGTATCGGTATTTTAATTTTGAACTCAAAATACGTCGTAGCTTTCAGTTTTGATGTCTTTTTTGATATAAAAATCCTATACTAATATAATCTTCGAATCCAAGCAACTAAGTCGGAGCTTTTGGTGAAGGAAAACATTGTGATGAAGCCGTAGCATGGTGGTAGGGCTTTTTGTAAGTCAGTCTGGCTAGCTATCATCCTCAAGTTGGAAATCTGTCGCCAAGCACCTGTTGGTGTGTTCCGGCAGCTGCACTTGAGAGCCAGTCTCCCCCCTCTAGGTTAAGCGTGACTTACCATCTTAGACCACATCATCATTTAACATCAGATGAGATTGTGGTGAAACGCTTACCTATAAAGTATATAAAAAAAATATCTGTTAAATAAATAAAATGATGCTTATAAACGGATGAGAAAAGATTGCATGTGGCAGAAATGCGAATGTTAAGATGGATGTGTGGTGTAACAAGGATGGATTAGATTGAGAATGAGTATATCAGAGGAAGTTTGAAAATAGCACCAGTGACAGAGAAGTTGAGGAGTAATAGGTTAGCATAGTACGGGCATATTATGAGAAGAGATGAAAGTCATGTAACAAGAAAAGTTTTGAGTTTGAAAGTGGACGGATATAGAGGTAGAGGAAGACCGAAAAAGGTGTGGATGGATTGTGTGGAAAATGATATGTGTATAAAAGGTGTGAATACTGAGATGACTTTTGACAGTGGAGAGTGGAAAAGGAAAACATGTTGTGCCGACCCTACTTAGGTGTGATAAGGGTAAGATGATGATGATGATGCTTATAAACGGAATGGCTGCATTTCTTTATTTTATCGTACGGCTGAATAGAGTATCCATTTTCTACTATAGTCGATTGATTGATAATCGATTTGTCGCTGAGAGGTGCAATTTATGTGGAACAGTGCAGCGGCCAAAAATTTCTTCATTTTGAGGTAGTAATATTTGTTCTTTATTTATTTAAAAAAAATCCTAGATCCCGTGTATACACGTTAGAATAGAGATATATCTTAAAAAAAAAATTATACCTAAAAGGATGCTCAGCTTGTTTTGCAAGACAAAAATAAAAGAAATGGTAAGGTAAACTTTATTTGTGGTAGGGACTTTCTCTCATCTTCTCTTTCACGTCCTCTCAGGGCCTAAAGTGAATAAAATATTTGATTTGAATACTCTGTTATAAGGTATATTAGTCTTTCTAGGCTTTTCCAACCATGACCTTTGTACGAAATTTTCTTAAATTACAGTCACTTAATTTCTTGTAGGTCGTATTAATAATTTACGGTTAATACATATAAAACTAGATTCTGCACGCGTCTTTGGTCGTGATAAGAACAAAATTATAACATTTGACCTATCCCTCAGGAAAAGTATAACTTTCCCTATATGATAGGTATTCTATGACCTTTTTTGTGACCCTGACAACGCGTATGCACAATTTCATTATAATCGGTTTAGTTAAGGCGTGAAAGCGCACGAAATAAATAAACAAACTGACATTCGAGTTTATAATAATAATTAGGGTAATAGTAAAAACGCAAGCGGAGCCGCGTGCATGGTTTGTATAATATAAAACAGGGTAATATTACAATAAGAGTAATGAGAAATAACCTACTGACTCGAACTGAATACAAATAATTTCATAAATAATAAGCACGTTTGGAAAACATTAAAGCCATTAAATGAATCGTAATCGTGTGATAATAAAACTCAATTTCCTTAGTCAAATGGAAAACCTTTCGCCGGACACGAGTTTACCAGTATAACAAGACACGATAGAACGAGTCAATATAACCATCTAACAGTTCAAGTAACATTGGATGTTTTCGAACTAGGCCTGACCACCGAAATAGGTGTTTTGCGTGTTAATATTTTTATGCTTCAGTAGTGTTTTGTTAAACTATTACATCGGTGCTTCGGTATGTAGGAAGTTTGAAGGTGGTCACGTGACTTAATTAAAAAATTATAGTAAGATAACACAAGGAACTTTAAACTATATAGGGTTTAATCGACAGTACGTCGTTAGATGGCGCTGTAATAAAATTTACGCTCTCGCTATGGAGGGTTGAGTGTGTGAACCAGAGATTATAGAAGTTATACTTCTTTTGGCGCGTTTAGAAACAATAGGGAGAGTGAATGTTTACGATGCGGTTATACATTGACACCTAAAAGCGACGCAATGAGGTTGGTTCGTAAATGTCTGACTAGTTTCAGTGAGAACTGTTATCTATATTCAAGGTAGTTCGTTATTCAAATGTATGTATTATATGTGTTTTACATCAGTGGAGATAAAAAAGATATATTCATACATACATATATATATATATATGTATATGTGTGCGATTTTAAATTATAATCCGTGCTGAATGATAATATATTGTGAGAAATCGTGATAAAAGTGGATTTTTATATTATAAGCTTTTGAAGTTATACTTCTTTTGGCGCGTTTGGGAAAAATGATGTGAGTAAATTTTTACGATGCGCGTGCACACCGTCACGAAAAACCGACACCCTGAAATTAGCTATTGTCAACATTTTATTACTACACTACTACATAGGATACTAAAAAATATATAATTGCAATTTAACAGATTTAAACTCTATTAGATTTCTTTTATTGAAAAGTAACAGATATTAATCAGCCCTCTTTTTAAGCAGAACTTTATAGTTTAGTAGTAAATAAAAAAAAATGTTTTTTATCTGTGGAAAACAATCTAGAATGTCAATACCTCGTCAGTACCGTTGAAATACTTTCTGGAAATCTCTAGTACAGCCTGCGTCAATCTTTTTGGCCGCACTAAATATAGCTTTATATTTGGGCTTGCGCGTAATGACGTCAAGATATTAATACAAAGGAAAATTAAAATATTTTTATAGAAAACTATAATTAGTATTTATTTATTCTGAAATAGTCTCGATTTTGTACATGTAATATAATGTATTTATACCTAAATATGTGTTCTGCGCAGGTATATTCCCTCAAAAAGTTTCGTAAGGACGGTCATATTATTGTTTTTCTCGTAATTTCTCAAAAACATATATGCACTGTTAATTTTTAATATTAACCATTCGTTTTAGTTATTCCAAAGATTCTTAATACACGACTGTCTAACTTGGTTTTTTGGCGGGATCTTGGTCTGTCATGTAGTGGCTTTTATATTTTATTCATAATCTTTTGTTATTAGACTCTATATTTTGTAAAATTGGTGGTGTTTTACGTAATATAGTTCGGTTATTATTCACAAGTGAAGTGGATGGAAAATAATACCACGGAGCATGCATTCTGAGATGCCACCAAACCTCCATAGAAAGTTCTAACAAGGAAACCACCATCTTGTTACAACATTATAATTATCACAAGACACTTACTTGGAATTTCCTACGTTTTAATAAACTTATATTATTTGTAAACATTCTGCTATAATCCCTCTTGAAACAAAACATTGACACTGGCAAATGCTTCTGCGGTGCCAAAACAAGAAGAAATAGAAGAATGTCAAATTTTTGTTTACGTTATCAACAGACATAGTTTATAGGATGTTTTTGATCACGGTGAGAGAGGACATATATAGGGTAAGCAAAAATGTCGTCAAGCCAGCGAAGTTCTGGCTGTAGGTTAGCAAATTACTAGAGTGAGCAGTTACGTTAGATTAGATAATTTGCTATAGGATATTTTCAAACTTAGCGAATGTCTACTCTGTGTTGTTAGGTATTCAGTTTAGTTTACATTTCTACATTATGAATATGGTCATATATTTTCGAATAACAATATTATAAGTTACGTCGTATTTTGAGATAAAAACTCGTAGGCAGATTTCGTTTAACCCTTCGCAGGCATTCAACCGGGCGCGTTCGGTCTGTTTCGCATTTCGCATAATGGCAACCGGCACGCTAATGTAATTGAGTGTTATTTTTTACTTTTTTTTTAGTTTTTCTCTTTTAATACGAGAGAAACTTTATGTTATTGGGGTTAGGTCGGGGCCGGTGTTTCGACCGTGCAAATATTCAAAGGGAAGGCTTTTTGTCGAATGCAACTTTATACGAATGGGGAAATATTGTATTTTATGAAGCTATTTACGTCCGTTTCGTGATGTAAAAATTTGTTGTCGAGTTTCGCGGAGTTATTTTAAATGTTTCATTGTTGTATGTTGCTGACGACTTTATATTGTGGGAAATTATATTTTTAATAATTGAAATGTTAAGTGGTAGATATGTTAAAATTTGAAATAATGTTCGCTTAGTGGGAATTTAAACAATAATCAAGGGAAAACGAGATGAGATGATAAAACCGTAAGGCTATTTATTGCTTGTCTAGTTTGCTGTCATCTTGTAGTTTTTGTTAATACTTTATATCTGTGAAAACTGAACATTTGTTCTGTGACTTCGGAGGTCCATCCAGTTTTTGTCATATTACCTTAAATGGTGTATTCTTACCAGCCTGCTCCAATTTTCGGTACCTCGGCTCATTAATCCAAAACGACGGTGGAATACACAAGGACGTGAGGAATAGGATAAATGCAGGGTGGATAAATTGGCAAAAGGTGTCTGGGTGGTTTGTGACCCACGAATGCCATTGAAACTCAAGGGGAAGGTGTATAAAACTATAATAAGACCAGCCGTATTATATGGATCCGAGTGCTGGGCTACGAAAGAGACGGATGAGAAAAGATTACATGTGGCAGAAATGCGAATGTTAAGATGGATGTGTGGTGTAACAAGGATGGATAGGAATAAGAATGAGTATATCAGAGGAAGTTTGAAAATAGCACCAGTGGCAGAGAAGTTGAGGAGTAGTAGGTTAGCATGGTACGGGCATATTATGAGAAGAGATGAAAGTCATGTAACAAGAAAAGTTTTGAGTTTGAAAGTGGACGGATATAGGAGTAGAGGAAGACCGAAAAAGGTGTGGATGGATTATGTGAAAAATGATATGTGTATAAAAAGTGTGAATACTGAGATGACATCTGACAGGGGAGAGTGGAAAAGGAAAACATGTCGTGCTGACCCTACTTAGGTGGGATAAGGATAAGATGATGATGATCTATGAGCATTTGGTATTACAATCTTACCTGATGCGCCTCAAGAGGATAACATGCTAAATCTAGAAGGCAATATGTTTCCAATACAACTACCGGAACACACCTATAAGTACTTGGCCATAAATTTTCAATTTACGCGTAGTAGGTTCTGGCTTCGAAACAATCCTACAAGTATGCTATGCTTTTATCACGAGGTCTTCCTTCACTTGAAAGTACGGCTTATTGGCAAGGATTCAAACTTATGTGGTGGTGTCCGAACATGCTAACCATTAAACCGTCATCGCTTCAATAACACTGTGTGCTAATTGCTCCACTCTCAAGTGTGGTAGCGTAATGTATATTCCGTAATGTTTTTTTTCATTAATAAGGTTATGATATGTCAGAATAGTTATCTAAATGTGATTAAGAGGTTCAAAGATTTTCGAGTACAAGCAAACAGACAAATAAAAAAAAACAATATCAAAAGTTTGGTTATATTAGCATAAGTTACATTAAGGGATAGAGATTCAACACAGTGTAGCAAATTGTTACGCCAAGTTAGATTGCTTACGCATAACTTAGAGGCGCTCTGCCACTAATATAACGGATGTGATTACCCCCCTGTTCCCTCACGCTTTGTGAAGAGGGGGAGAGGAACACACAGAGGTCTTAATACCCTTGTGTAGTTGATTATTAACAATCAAACAACTTCGATCTCCTAAGTGCGTATCGTTCTGACTTACGTACATATATAATGGTATTTTTGTTTTTCGCTAATCCGGACGACGGAGCAATTAAAAATAAAATTGAGTTTTTGAAATTAAAGAGACGACATTTAAGGTAAATAGTCACAACTTCGATCCCAAATTATCACGAACTAGCGGCCCGCTTCAGCTTCGCACGGGTATAAAATATATAGTCTATGTCATTCACTGAAAAAGTGATTAAAATAGATCCAGTAGTTTTGATTCATTCATTACTGCCCGTGGCCCGCACACATTATTTTGATAAATCTCGTAGGGTTCAGCCTGCGTTTGTTGCAATGTAAGCGGAAAAAATGTAATTATTTACGACATCAGATCAGAAACCTCAAAAATAACAGTATTTCTCCACTATTTAATTTATGTTATTATACATAAAAACCTTCCGCTTCAATCACTCTCTCTATTAAAGAAAACCGCATCAAAATCCGTTCCGTAGTTTTAAAGATTTAAGCATACATAGGGATATAGAGACAGAGAAAGCGACTTTGTTTTATACTATGTAGTGATAATGCTTTATATAAATGTTAGTTTTAGATATACTGTTATCTGATGACAGCTGTCCATCCACAGATTAGAATTTTACTACAGATTAAGACTAATAAATCTGTGGTTTTGGCTATGAAATAACAATATTAACATTAAAGGAAATACATTTTTCTTTACATATATAAATAAGAATTAATACCTATCGAGGTTGGAAATATGTTTTCCGTTCTTTTTTCTTAACAATATTTTATTTTACACTCTTTTCTCAGGCACGTATTAATATAAGCCCAGCTACTATTCTATTATGCTATGCTTTCATCACGATATTTCCTTAGCCTAAAGCATGAACTCATTCTCGAAATTATATTGATATGCCAACCGGAATGCGTATGCCATCACTCAGGTATCATTGTCTGAAAATATATCTGAACCCTTAACCAAATTGCTCGTAGAGCGCATGACTGATGGAATTGAAAAGTTCTCTAGTGGAAAGCCTAAGCCATGGTACAACCAACACAAGGTAGACTGGTGTCATGGTGAAGGTTGCCGAAACATAGTTGACGCGAGCAGCGTTAGTCTATGTTGTGTATCAGTGGATATCTTTTGGCTAAATGGACGGAAGGATGGAGTCGTCGAATGCTGCTTCTGGATTTTTATTGAAGCAAATTTTTGCTACCTCATTTTCTTTTCATTACGGTTTTATTGGCAACTGTGCAAGAATAAATAATACTAACTTTAGCCATTGGCTTTGTTCAACTTAATGTAGGTTTGACTTATATCTAGGACATTGTTCCTTTTTTTGTAGGTGCAATAAACCATATGTTCTCTTCTATACTTCTAATTACCTATTTGCACAATTTCACAATGATTGGCTGAGTAGTTAAGGCGTAAAAGCATAAAAGTCTAGCTAATATTCGCTTTTATAGTATTAAGCAAAGGCTTTTCCCAAATGGAATAGGTTTATGTGTACGACTGGCTTATAGCTGTTTGCCGAAAATATCCACAACATTAGCGTCGCTTGATAAATGACACTCGGATACATCTAAGGAATAAGATAGATACATATACTCGTATGTCCTTAATTCAAGCGGCGCATATAATATACGCTTCGATCAATCATAAATGTGATGCTTTGTTGTGCGAATTCGCAACGACTTGTGTTTATATATATATATGTCTATTTATATATATATATATGTTATACTTTATAGGTTATCGTTTGACCACAATCTCATCTGATGTTAAATGATGATGTGGTCTAAGATGGCAGTCACGATAAATCTAGAGGGAGACTGGCTCTCAAGTGCAGCTGCCGGAACACACCGACAGGTGCTTGGTGACAGATTTTCAACTTGAGGGTGGGAGCTAGCCAGGCGGACTTAGAAATAGCCCTACCACCATGCTATGGTTTCATCACGATGTTTTCCTTCACCGAAAGCTCCGACTCGTTTGCTATGATTCGAACCTACGTCCTTCGACGCTCTGTCCGAACACACTACCAACTGAGCCATCATCGCTTTATATATTTGAGATTGATAAGTTTCAATGCCGTTTGATCTATCACCATAGAAGTCGCCATATTTTTGTGTTTTTTTTATGGAGGTTTTTATTCTGTCCGTTTATTATAACTGGTCATTTTTTCTAAAGCTCAACTATTTATTACAATAATAGTATTATAAAATTAAACTTATGTGTGCTTTTTTACTTTTTCATTACCATTATCTTTTTACCTACCCATTCAAGTAGAGTCGGCGCAACATATTTTTTTCTTCGTCCATTCTCCTCTGTCATCTATAATTTTTTCGGTCTTCCTCTAATCCTATATCCGTCTACCTTCATACTTAAAACTTTTCTAGTTACATAGCTTGAATTTTAATCAATCGATTAGTTAATGTTTTTGACTCTTTAAGGTAATTAAACTCTTATATGCGGCTGATATTTTTACCAACTATATTTTACATCCGAGGTTATCGTTCATCTAAATATATGCACTAATATTAAATAAATAAAAAAAATAGTAATAATAATCAGTCAAACTTGACCGAATTTCGTTTATAAGCAAAGGTGAAAATATGGTACGTTCTCCTTAGAGCCGCCCGTTTCCACCCCACTTTTACGAGCCAAGTCGTAAAGCGGGCTGCGACGTCGAAATTCTATTTTTGATGTTTATATAACTCGTAGTCGGTCGCGCTTGTGTGGCCGCTCCACGCATTTCAATCGGCCATCCCTTTGTTTTTTTGAATCTGAAACGGAATTATATGTCGTTCCTTATTTAATACTATTCCCGTTACGTTTCGCAACAATGGACGATCGAATCGGCTAGGTTTAAGCGGAACACAACGTTTTAGTTCCACGAGGGCGTGTTGTTTAGTCATGTTTGCATAATAAATTATGATGAAACCGTTGGGTTTTTGTAGCGCCCGTATTCTCTTTAACGTGCTTTATCTATCTGAAAGGTTTGGAAACATCGGCTAATGGTAAGGGCTTTTTGATGTAAAGCGGATGTTTCAGATTGTGGGTAGAGCAATATTCTTAGTAGCTTACCGGTAATGATTTCTTTGGACTAGTTAGGAGGGTAGCTTACCGGTAATGATTTCTTTGGACTAGTTAGGAGGGTAGCTTACCGGTAATGATTTCTTTGGACTAGTTAAGAGGGGTTGTCTCCTATATTATTATGTTGTACAATATATTTGTTTTTTTTTAAACAATAATGTCACTGTACTAGTTAGTATGTATGGAGATTACGTTGATAGAATACATAGAATTCATCTGAGCTTTAGGTAAAATAATACATTAAGAAGAAATGTATAGCATGGTGGTAAATCTTTTTCTAATATGCGTCTGGCTATAAGTTTAAGTGCCATGTTAAGCGGGTTTTGGTGTCAAAGGGCTATTATAGAGTGGATCAATATGTGAACGATTGTGATGTCTGGAATTGACTCCTCTCTGTGCATCCACTAAAATCAATTGTAACGTATAACGTGTTTAAAATATATAACTATATGTTAAAAAGATAAACCCAATCTAGTTTTTTGCCGGTTCTTCTCGATGACTGGGCTGTTTTCCGAACCGATGGTAGTTTTCACGTTCATAAGCGTCTTCTTGAAGCCTAAATTGAATAAGGTATTTTTGATTTGATTTGCTAACTATCACACACACGTTGGAAATCTGTCATCAAGCACTTATAGGTGTCTGCTATAAACTATAGTTCATATTTGAACAGTCGAATATTTTAATTTTTAAGGTGTTGTTACGTGGTACGATGTTGATATCTATATTTATATACATATAAATAAAATTGAAGTGTCTGTTTATATTGTAAAAATAACGGGATTTCATAACGTTTTTAAAATCTTTGCTTGTTTGTTCGGGCTAATCTCTGAAACGGTTGGATCGATTTTGACGCGACTTTCACTGGAAGATAGCTGATTTTACAATAAGTAATTAATGCTACTTTTATTTTACAGAAAAGAATAGGGTTACATACAAGTATAATATACCTAATAAGCAGTGTTCAAAACCACGCGCACCCCACCCCACGTGCTTGTTTACTTTGAATGAGATTTCTTTTGATGAAAACAACGAATAAACAGACGAGCGGTTCAAATTTCGTCGCTGCCGGAGACGTAAAAACTGAACCTTTTATTATCCTTATGTTATCTTTTATATATCGCTTCGTACTTATCCAGGTATATCCACTATAGCAATAGTGGGTATGTGTTATGGCCTCTTATAATTGAACCTTTTTGTATTCCATGATTTCATATATTAGATTTAACTATTGATAGGGTGTCGTAGTATCCAGAGTGTTTATATATTTACTTATATATGTTTTATGTTTGCTTAGAAAAAATATCCATTTATATTCACGTCCGGCTTGGTACTGTTAAGTCAGAAATGCGTACTTTAATTTCTTAAGTTTCGAAATGAATATTATGAACAGGATAATTCGTGTACATATGTGAATTGTTTCTCGAAAACGTTTCGATTCGTCTGAAATTTTTCAAGTATAATTTGTTTAAAGACCTATCTAAAATTTACCTAAAGATGTTCATATATATACAATTTTATTTTAAACTTAAAGCGAGTATTTAATGCTTTAACGCGTTGTTAATTCTAATGCAAACAATACACTTTGTGAGGATATATGAACGTTTGTTAGTCCTTTACGAAAAACTACTGAAAATATTTTGACGAAACTACAATACTATTATTGCTTATATATTAAAATAACATCGTATATTAGAGATATTGTTTACATTGGTCAAAATATATAAGTATCAAGTGATTCTGAAAAAAATCTGAGAACTATCTCAGCGTGCGCGCTGCATAAATCGTTAGAGTTACGCGGCCATAACATATGGTATAGTTCTATATTGTATTATAAAACAAAGTCGCCCGCCGCGTCTGTCTGTCTGTCTGGATGTTCGCTATAAACTCAAAAACTATTGAACGGATTGTAATGCGGTCTTCACCAATAGATGGAGTAATTCACGGGGAAGGTTTAGGGTTTTTTTTGTACGAGTAAGTTGGTTGAAATATAATGATAATTGTTGAAGGAATCGGAAAAAGTCAAGCCGTCTTAAGCGTTTCATGCACATAAGTATATATATTTTTTATTATAAGGGCAGGACAACGTCCGCCGGGCCTGCTAGTAATTTATATAAATACATACACAGACGAAGTCGCGAACGCTGCTAGTATAATTTAATTTATCTTTGCTTCTCAAAAAATGTCTTTTATAATACCGAAGTACGTAAGCTAGATCATAAAACTTTTGATAACTTTGCGCTGAAACTGTAGAATTATAATTTCTAAATATTTGATGAATGGCGCGCGGCTATTGAAGTCGACGATATCCCGTTTCGTCGCGCGGGAATTCTCGTCCGAAATTCGGCTATTCGCCGCCATTGTGATCGTTTTGCTTGCGACCACTATTAATACCCGTTAATTCGCTTACGTTTCTCCTAATTTAAATTAGTAACACTATTGGTTGACGGTCAACCTGAACCTGAGAAAGGTTTTGTACCACCAGACGTTGTAATTTAGAACTATGGATTTCTCTATTTGAAATCTCCAGTACGTCCTAAATATTTACGTGATGCCAATACTTGTACTTTCCCACGAGAAGGGGCATGTACCCAGCGGTGGCAGTGCCAATGTTTACCTACGCATCACCTTATTCAGTAACTAGCTGATTTAGGTCCGCGTAGTAAGGAATTAAAATATTGGCAAAGGGTCAATCGCATCTAAAAAATAATTAACCTAGCAATAACTAACCTACAAAAAAATCCACATCGGATGTTGTCATACCGATATGTGTTGAGTAAGTTTTTACGTCATTGTACGTGATTGAATCTCATGTAATGTATATTTGCTTTACATATATATATATATATTTGTGATATTTCTGTTTGAAAGTTTGTCATGACATGTCATATTTCATTCAATAGGTGGTAGAGCTACGCTGAAGCTATTACTGGTTTCAGCATGAATGGGTCGGCTCGCCCGACGTGCGGGGTAGTACCACCCGACACACAGAAAACCGACGTGAAGTAACAGTGCGCCCGCACTGTTGCGTTTCGTTCGGTCAGTGAGAGCGCCGGAGGCCCCATATTTAAAAGGCCGGCAACGCACTTGCGACTCCACTGGTGTTGCTAGTGTCTATGGATGGCCGTGATCCCTTACCATCAGGTGACCCACCTGTTCGTTTGCCCCCTATAATATAATATAAAAAAAAAAGAAATTAATTGGATTTATTTTTCTATTATAGTTTTAATCTTTTATATTTTGTAATGGTTTATTTTATGCAAGTTTTTATTTATTTAATAATGAATACACCGAGATATACCAACTATTTTATGTTTGAACAAAAACCAGTGAGTAATAACCCGAAAAGTGCTAAGTACTTCTGACCATTTGATATTATGTGCTCCAGGCAAAAATTATAATTTTGTGTACTGTCTGTGTACCACTGCTGGGTACAATTTTCTGCTTGGAGGAATCCACTAACATAAGCATCTCTTTCGCCCACATGATTGTATTAAATGAAGAGAAATCAACAGACACGTATTTTCCCATATATATAGCGATACTATGGAAATAATCCCATGGAGGGTTGATATCAGGCGTGCGTGGCCGATCGTAAAAATTAAGCCAAATCATACATCACACCACATGAGAAACATGTCGTACCGACCATACATAGGTGGGATAAGGTTAAGAAGTAGACGACTTCTGAAGGGATTTAAAATGTAAGGTTTTTATAAAACCACAGGTTTAATATTATTCGATAACATTAAAAGTTCATATTACATTGTATCATCCCAATATTGTTTATGGAACGGGGTCCGGAGACACAGATGTCCGGGTCAATACAGTGTATCGACTTTAAATGTTCGTTTAGTTTAGATCGAGCCCTATTACAAGCCCGAAGGTTACGGACAAACGGAATTACAGATCGGACAATATTGCCCGGACGTGTTCGTCCCCTCCGACAGCGTTTATTTTGACTTTCCATTTATTTTATTTGAAATGAACAGGTAGGAATACTAATAGAGATAAATAAACAGTTTGAAGCATTTTCATTTCTCATGTTTTTTTAATGTTCTAATGGTATTTATTTATTGTGCGTTACTAGTTGTTATCCGTGGCTAGGTTTACGTGAAAAAGGTTTCGCTGTTTTAAGGGAACTGCATATTTTATCTAGTTTGTTTTTTATGCTTTATAAGGTAAGCGTTTGATCACAAACTTATCTGATGTTAAATGATGATGTGGTCTAAGATGGTAAGTCACACTTAACCTAGAGGGAGACTGGCTCTCAAGTGCGGCTGCCGGAACACACAAACAGGTACTTGGCGGCAAATTTTCAACTTGACGGTGGTAGGTAGCCAGACGGACTTAGAAAAAGCCCTACCACCATGCTATGGTTTCATCACGATGTTTTCCTTCACCGAAAGCTCCGACTCAGATGCGCTTTGTGTCCGAACACACTACCAACTGAGCCATCATAGCTTCAAGATTCATTGTGGACTGTTTTTTTTATATATTAATTCTGGTTTTATTACTACGTAGCTTTTGTCTGCGGTATCGCTCGTATGGATCTGATCTGAGATTTGGCCTATCCTTCGGAAACAGTTCTTCATTTCAGGATGTAAATTACGGAATGCCATTTTCTGTACCTCTGACAATGTGCTTGTAAAATCTCCTGCTTATCGGTTGAGTTGTTAAGACATGAAGCGGTAATAAGCAAACAAACACTTTTGCAATTTATTATGTTATTTAAGATCACTGTTTAATCCGTACGGAAAACGTATTTATTTGTAATATTGACAAGAGTATAAAAAATCTTCTATCTTCCAGTAGAATGATCGTTAAAATTGAACTAGAATAATCTCGAGAATTAATAGGCACATGAATATTATTTACGTGTATAAACATAAACAAACTAGAAACTTCTATATAAATTGAATAGTTTGTGTTATTTTGTTTTCGAAAGCACATGTTTTCCATTCATTAATCGATAAGTAAACTAAATACTAACCGATATCAATTGTCATTTTGCCCCTCAACAATAATCATTGCGAAAACTTAAGCATTGTTGATTATTGATTATACGTAGATGGTAGAGCTACGCTGAAGCTATTACTGGTTTCAGCATGAATGGGTCGGCTCGCCCGACGCGTGGGGTAGTACTACCCTCTCATAGAAAACCGACGTGAAGTAACAGCGCTTGCACTGTTGCGTTTCGTTCGGCTAATGAGAGCACCGGAGGCCCACATATTTAAAAGGCCGGCAACGCACTTGCAACTCCCCTGGTGTTGCTAGTGTCTATGGACGGTGGTGATCACTTACCATCAGGTGACCCACCTGTTCGTTTGCCCCCTATAATAAAAAATAAAAAAAATACAGAATGAGCTTCGTGGTTTTTAGTCTGTATCGTAGTCGCAACACCTTGCAAATTTTACGTTGTGTTTTCTTTGAACAAGGTAAAAAATTTATTATAAACGTTGAACGAATAACGCGGGCGAAATGCAAATGAGGGTAATAATTAATTGTTGAAAAACTGTCTGCAATATTTAAACGAGGGTTAGAGAGAGTCATGTTGGGCCGCGTGCTCCATTTGTTCAGGATGTTCAAACAAATGAATTTAGGCTCGTTTTTAAAGATTCCCGTAGCATTATTGTCATTGTCCCTATTTACATGAGAGTTCCGTGTAAGAGAAATTTATTCTTGTTTGTCCTTTAAATGGTTTGGTTTGGTATTGCATCTTTTTAGGTTGATAAGGTGAATGTATAATCCAGAAAATTGGCGATGGTCTGCAGTGCGATTTTACCTTTCGCTGATAGGAAAAGCCATAGCATGGCCATTTCTATATCCGTCGTCTACTTAGCTAGAATCCTTAACTTCACGATCTATCCAAGTACTTTTAAGTGTATTGAATCGGTTTTATTTGACAGCCAGCTAAGTTTCACACTTCTGGGAATAGCTTGCGCAACAGAGGTACCATTAAGGTGCAATTCTGTTACAAAGCCATTCGAAACATTAGAGGATGATTGATAAAAATTACTTGAAGCAAAACATTTTGTAAAAAAAAACCGTTCTAAAACTTCCTATGTTTATATCGTAAATTCTTTTGGTCAGTTACACCGTGTGCCTTGCAACCTGTAAAGCCAAGTTTGGTTTTGCGAGCCACATTTCCTCTCATTTCCGAATATAGCAGGATGCTCTATTGATGAATACATCAAGGAAAGCACCATCATCAGACTAATCGTGGTACTGTTTCTCCATAACGTTACCTAACATCAATAATAACGTTGCAGTCAAAACAGGATAAAAAAATAAATGATATTTCAAAACCAAACCCAGTACTTATTCTCCACATAAACACTAGGAACGATCTAAAGAACTTAAAGTAAAGGACATGTACTGTCAAAAGGTTGTTATAAGTTATATTATCACGTGCTAAGAGTATTGTGTAAAATGGAGCTAAAACCCTTCTTAAGTCAAAAATCTATCGTAAAGCACCTACATTTATTGGTATATTCTCGTAGCTGTACTTGAGAAACAGTATCTCTAGACTTAGCATATTACTATTTAAGTTCTATCGTCACTTAATTCTTGCTAAGGTTCTGGTCAAGCGCTAAAAATTAAGTTATTATTATTAATAATATCTAAGAAAAACGCTAAAGGAAAACATGATTTTCCTCTCAGATTATTACGCGAACATAAATTAGATCATCATTGCATGTAACCTCAAGATCTACCACAACCTCATTATAAAAGACTACATCTTTTCTCAACTAAGTTAGCCTAAGTTATTCTAATTTCAGTGCATACATGACGATGAATACACGTGAGTTAATAGAATTTTTAAAATCCATTCTTTTTCTGAACTCTCTACTCTATGGTGTGGCATAATGCAATCCTTCTTTTGGATTTCACGATCTTTGTGTGACAAGGTTAAAAAATAACTCTATCCTTAACATCTATTACTCCCCTTTCTATTTCATCACACTTTACAAACTTAAAACATTTTTTCACGTAATAGTGACAACGCGGTCATTTATCTACAGCTTGGGTATACCTGTCCGTGAGCGAGCGTGCGCTGGGATGTAAGGCGTGTTTAGATTTGGACGGTTACTGTATACGAGTACAGTTATACTACCCTGGATATTAGTTTATTGTTTTAGATGAAATATGATATCCTTATTCGCTTAAACATAATCTCATTTATATTTATAGGACTATCTGATAGAAGTAATCCTTAAAGGGTGAAAGAAGTAAAGATATGGCTGGACGTACAGCCGTCAGAATGCAATGAAATTCGGGACTTTTATATTTTAAGCTCTGGTGTAGAAACTAGGAAGAGGATCATTAAGATTTTTCCTTCTGATATGCTAAGGATGAATCTCTGTGTAAATTTCAAATAATTGTTGATAGCTGGTATATACATAAATTAATTTAATTTGCATATATTTAAGTACTAATATTTTGGGATTTTAATGCAGAAGACGCGATCAGATTTAGTTACTCTAATTTGTATTGCGCTAGGCATTTAAGCCAGTAACTGTGTGGTGTAAATAGACTTTAAGGTTATGCCTCACGAGTATCGCGACATCTCGAGGGATTCAGCGAGCCGCGGAATTGCGCAGCTTGTTTTTACGGTTTCACTCAAGGCCTTGTGCGATAGATTTATCTGGTGAGTTTATCTGGGATGGGAACTTTCTAGGCTTTTTAAAGGTATCAATTTGGATTTACACGAGGAAAGATAATTAGGAATATTAGATAATCTTGCGTGCTTTCATGGTCGTCTGTGAAGTACGTCCGTGTATTTAAATCCATGGGAGACAATTTCTTCTGCGTTGATGTCTCGATTATCTTTTCATGGTTAATTTAGTTACTAAAAAAAAAAATATAATATCAATTCACTCTGATAATTTACGACTCATATATCGTGTTCAAAGATGGGGTTGGTGTCATAGTAAATAGCTTTAGCTGTAACTAAAACGTTCTATAATTAGCTGCTATGGGGCTGTCAC